>MJUT01010612.1:374119-391369 GCA_002080005.1 Gigantidas platifrons | reverse complement strand
TTACAAGCCATGATAAGTTTATTATCGTAAATTCAACTATTCGCAATATCTAAAGCCTTTAATTAAAATAAAATACGGCATACATGATACACAAGTACAAAAACACATCATGGAGGGGTTGTCTGATCTAATATAACGACGATTTACAATTGGGAATGAAAAGTGTCTAGAATAGTTTTAGTAAAATAAATTCAAACGAAATAAAACTGACAATATACAACACCAAGGGACTTCGTTCTCGATTTATAAAACGCCACTAAAGCGTGTTAGTTAATGAGAAAAGAATAACGTAAGTTAATACACGTCGATGTTAATATAGATATATACATTTTATGCATCGAATTTATTAGGTAGTCGGGAAATGTTTTCCTTCTGGTACTGGAGTTAGTCTGGTTAAACTTGCATGCACTTGTACAGCACTTTGGCAACAACAACAAAAAAACTATCCAATACTTTACTAACCTTCAATAATAAAACGAATGGCATTAAACCATTATGATATGGATTTTATGTCAGCGAATGCATACTGCATACACATTTAGATAGTTTTATGATCAGTCAAATGAACTGAAAATGCCAAACATATCACTTAGGTTGTACTCGTAAATGTAAATTTAGTAAAAATTAAACAATTCAATTATAATGAATGGGATATGTAGTGAGTGAGAACTTTACTATTTGTTTTATTTCATAACCAGTTACTTGTTGAGTCTGTTATACGACATATGTAGAATTTTTCGTCGTCGTTGTTACTAGACCTTCTCTCAGTCAGATCTACGCCCTTTCTTCTATCTGTTGAAGACTAATAGAATCTAACACCGGTGACAGGTTAAGATCGAGAAATCGCCGACACCCAAGGGTCAGATTTCAATCGTTCTCTGACGAGGCTTGCCCGAGTCAGAGAACGATTAAATCTTACCCGAGGGTGTCTGAGATTTCTCGATCTTGACCTGTCATCGGTGTTTGATTATTTTTCTTACCCAGACATTCCCCCAAAGTTGTTGTTTTTTTCCTAGTGTGTATATTCGAAGACGACCGCATCGCAACTATCAATGTGAAAGAAACACCAATTCACGAACGCTTCAAATTGTAATAATATTTAAAATTCGACTTTCAAATCACAATAAATATAACAATAGTAAAGAAAACATTGGTTTTTAAACGAAAAAAATAAACACAAACACTGTTATTAGAAATGTATGTCATTTCGCTGTAACGTCCATAACACGGTCAGCTGATTCATTCAGTGAACATGAAATCGATAACTGTTGACAAAAATCATACGCATACGTAAACAAATGTCACGACATTAGAGTTTAATTTAAACAATATTTATTTCGAAAATAATCAGACAATACAGTACATCAAACATAGTAATTACATACAGGATTCAGAAACAAGCAATTAGAGTTTTAAAACATACATTAGACTTTGGCTCCTCTTATATTTTGTAAATCATATTTTATTTTAATCACATCTACAAACAATATTAACAAAGGATCACAAGCAGAATTATAAATAACACTGGAAAATATTGAAGGGACGATTACTTTTGGCGGGTAACAAGGCGTGTACCGGGGGTGTAAGGCAGAAAAATCTTTTCCCGTGAAAATTGAGAACTACTTTATCCTCTGTGTAAGAATCTTTTTTCTATCTGTTGAAGACATTTTTTTCATATTTTTTCTATGTCCCTTTTCTATCAGTTCTAGGCCTTTTTTCTATCAGTCCTATGACAATTGTTCCTATCAGTTCTAGGCCTTTTTTCTATCAGTCCTATAACAATTGTTCCTATCAGTTCTAGGCCTTTTTTCTATCAGTCCTATGACAATTGTTCCTATCAGTTCTAGGCTTTTTTTCTATCAGTCCTATGACAATTGTTCCTATCAGTTCTAGGCCTTTTTTCTATCAGTCCTATGACAATTGTTTCTATCAGTTCTAGGCCTTTTTTCTATCAGTCCTATGACTATTGTTCCTATCAGTTCTAGGCCTTTTTTCTATCAGTCCTATGACAATTGTTCCTATCAGTTCTAGGCCTTTTTTCTATCAGTCCTATGACAATTGTTCCTATCATTTCTAGGCCTTTTTTCTATCAGTCCTATGACAATTGTTCCTATCAGTTCTAGGCCTTTTTTCTATCAGTCCTATGACAATTGTTCCTGTCATTTCTAGGCCTTTTTTCTATCAGTCCTATGACAATTGTTCCTATCATTTCTAGAGCTTATTATTGTGATGAGCTTTGCATCTTCTATGCCTTCAGTGTAAAGTTGTGAACTCATCATACATCATATTAAGCAAACCTGTTGGCCCCTCTTAACCATAAAATACTGACCCCTATTCATGTTCCTATTTTTGGAGGCAATTGTCTTAGGTATCTCTGATCTTATTGACTAGTTGCTGTTTGTATTAGTTCATTAAAATGTAACATTTGTAGTACTAAGCAAATACTCCTCACCTGTTATTCCTATAAGGGTCTATGAATTACTTAGCACCGAAAACAGATTAGTAAACCGGAGCAACGGATTACTAATCCGATGGAAGAAATTTATAAGCCGAAGGTACGAATAGGTAAACCGACGATATTGATTACTTATTCGAGGGAACTGATTATTTAACCTAGAAAATAAATAAACAAACAGAGGGAACAGTTTGGTAAACTGATGGAACGTATTCCTTATCCGTGGAAAGGCTTAAATATAATAGAAAAGTATCCATCTGTCCCTTCCCGGGCTCGGCAGCAATAGGCAATATACTGTGATAATCTAAATCGATAATGTCTAGCGATAAATTTATTAAAAACGCATATCATAATTCCATAGTCTATTATTTTCACAAGGCTGAGAAATGACATTTTTTTTTTATTCTTTACCAGTAATTTTTAATCTTTTATTGCGTGATATTGTCACATTGATTCCGACATAAACCAAACACGTTAGGATCTTACCGTTGAATATAGAATAACCACAGTTATGAAGGCTGAGATAGACATCACAAGAAGAGCAGCATATCCCTTAGGACGAGCTGTGTTTTGAATGATAATGAATGTCGATACATTCAAAAATGAGGTAATTGTTCGTTATCATTTTAAAACAACTGCATCAGAGCAAGATAATAACCACTATAAATTAAATTTTGAGTTTATCATCTTAATCTATTAAGTTAGATATATTTATATCATTTGTCATTGTATACATGATGCCAACTAATCAACCATATCGTTAGTAATCACGTTCATATCATATAAGGTTATGATTATGGTGTTTAACACCACATTCAACAATATTTGAGTTATATTGTAGCGGTCAATTTTATTGGTTGAGGAAACCGGAGTAGCCGGAGAAAATCACCGACCTGTCGCAAGTCACTGACAAACTATCACATAATGTTGTATCGAGTACACCTGGCCATGAGCGGAATTCAAACTCGCAACTTTAGTGGTGACAGGCACTTATTACACAAGTAGTTGTAAATCCAACTACCATACGACCACGACCACGATGGTCCCTCATCATCTGATATAATTATCATAATTAACTTGATGTTCGTGAAACAATCAGGTCCGCTTCATAGTTAGACACACTTCTTGAATGCGAGATGTGCCACCAGTACAATTCTACGACACTTCAAAGCGCCTGGTCTCACTCTCTTTCATTTTGTGTTTGTTGTTAGTTCGTGGTTTTTTTCGGATTGTGAGTAGTTTTTACTTTTCCCTCTAACTGGTATATAATAGTTGTCTTGATTTTGAACAGCATGGCATAGACGGACGGGAAGTGGACAACAAGCCCAATAAGTCTTAGTTTACATATAAAACAAAATAAAGAAAAAAATATATATGGACAAACTTATACAGTGAAACTTGTCTAAACCGACACCCGAATAAACTAGAATCCTGTATAAACCGAACTTTAAATAAAGTCCTAATGTTAAGAAAATCGTTGTTAATTTCACCTGTATAAACCGAACTACTGTCTATTCTGAACAAATAAGCCTAAGGAGGATCGGTTTAGACAGGTCTCACTGTATATTTAGTTATAAAAGTTGCCAATCAATGGAACACTTTTGTTTCTGAAATTACTATTTCCAAGAGGAATAAGAATTGATAATGTCAGCAGTTGTAAACTTTACTTTCAATTGATTTGTTTGTCCTGGAATGGGAGAATTTCATACCAGAATTTACGAGGAACGAAATCAACACATTCGTATGTTATAATTCATTGTAGTAAAGTTAGTAAAAGAATGAGGAAAATAAATATTTAATACACATTGGAGTATCTGATCTGAAAAAATTACCAGAAACGGAAGACATTTGTTCCATTGTTTTGTCTACGAATTATAATAACGATTTTCTAAAACAAGTTTATAAGGTATTTCATAGATTACAATTACAATACCATGCTTTATTAGATGTATTTATCAAAAGTAAACTTTTTTTTATTTTGTATGTATCTTTATAGTAAAGTCTAGACAATGTGATATGCGTGGGTGATTAAGGTGTGCTCGATTGTATGTTTGAAGTAATTCGAGCTATTGCATTCCATGTACTAAGAGGCTTGTATGCCATTATATAACATTATCATATTATATACTTGCAGATATGTTGTGGTAAGCGGTGCAGAAATACAGTTGGCATGTTAATATTGGTTGGGAATGTATATAAGAAAAACAATCAAAAATTCTTGCTAATATTATATATAGTTTTATAATTTGAAAATAATAAAGCAAAGCACTTGACGAATGCAAATGACACCTCCCATGTGTGAGTCTCTGTTGTTTATTTGGTTTGGGTGAAAAGAATTAGAACATAAAAGATAGTGTCAGTCGTGGTAGTGTTCGTATGGTCATCGTATTAAATCAAAAAGATCGCCAATATCTGACTAAGTTGTTGTTAAAGATGTCTTTTAACAAATGTAAAAATAAACATTTATCAAATAACAATTGATTTTTCTCCCTTTTATGTAATTGTTTTCTTTCCTTTATCTCTGACAATACTTTTATCGGAGTTAATTATGCGAGTAAGGTGTCTTATAATAAACAGGAACTCTTTACCCTTTGCGAGCATCAGGGTAAAAGCCCGTTGTTTTGGTGGGATCGGTGCTGTTCGTCTTTTTACTTTTCTGTGTTGTATTCGTCACTTTGGTTGTCTCCGTTCTGTGTCTTGTGTGCAATCTTGTCTTTGGATTGTTCATTTCTGACTGCTTTTTCGGGTTTGTTTAACGCTTTGTAAACCTAACAAATAGATATATGTGAATGACCTTAAGATAGAGACAACTGCCACTCCCTATTTTAATAGGTTTGGTTTTGGGTTTATGGTGTTGAACACCACTATTAACAATATTTATATCGCACCCGGGGAAAACCATCGATCTGTCGCAAGTCATTGAGAAACTTTATCACATAATGTTGTATCGAGTACACCTCGCCATGAACGGGGTTCGAATTCACAACTTTTAGTGGTGACAGGCACTAATTGCACAGGCAGTTATAAATCCAAGTACCATACGATCATGACCACGACGTCCCCTCCCTATTCTATTATGAGGAATAATAAAACCACGCGAGTGTTGCCTTAAACACGTATACTCCATGTCACATTTGTATCTGATTTCAAGACCATTTCACGAAAATGAACACGTGCTTTTTGTTCATCATTTAATGTCGGTGTGTCGTCATAGTAGACATTTGGTGTCTTTTTTATTTGCATTTGCAGTGATACCCTGTCTGAAAGGAAACCCTGTGTGCAGAGATCAACTATGAGTTGCAAAGATACATGTAGATACATGTAGTTGAATGATCCAAATTAACAAATTTTCGATTTGATTGCACACTTTTAAAAGTGATGAAAAAATATTATTCTGTCAGAATTAAAAGCATACTGCCTGTTTCATCGTTGTGTGAGAGCCGATTGATATGGCATAGCAATAAAGTGACATGATAATAATTCTCTGAAATGTTTTTGACCTCTTTACTGCATAAACGTCATATCAAAGGATGACGTTACGTGTTCTCTTGGTGTCATTACATCGCGCTTCAAAACTGGATAAAACTCATTAATACTAGTTCTTTATAGTATACATCTAAGCAATGTACTTTTATTCAGTTATGTTGTATGTTTCAAAATGATTCTGGATTTACGGATTTAAATATGGTGGCTCCCTTTATGTAGACCCCTCTGCTAGGACATATGGCTTATACGATTCAATAAACTTTTAATTAATCAAATTCTATACTACAAACAGAATTACATAAGAATGTGGACGTTTTTATGTCAGTATCTAGGCGAATTACAATTTGATATGTACAGGGAAAATCAAAATTATTGTGCGTCTTTGTCCACACCATGGACACATTTTGCTAACGTCGCCCATTCAGTTATTTGCAGATGACGAAATACACATTCATTGATGTGCTTTACAAAAACAAACAGGTTCCAATTTGAATTTATAGTTAGAGGTATGACGCAGTTCCATTGGCCAGAAGAACAAAGGCATGTCCTTTTCTTAATATTGGATAACATATAGTAACGTTGGATACAATACTATTATTTCCCGCATTTTAGAAATAGATAGCCTAGGTCAAATGATAACAAAATCCTATATTGACCACATCTTCAGACATAGAGGGGGTTATGGTGTTTATCACCACTTTCAACAATATTTCAGCTACATCATTGCGGTTAGCTTAATTGGTGGAGAAAACCCGAGTACCCGGAGAAAACCACACGTCAGACATAAATACAAACTGTTAACAGGTAAGCGATCACATTATTCTCCTCAAGTTTTATACACATAAAAATGCATATGTCAGTATTTATCGTATACACAGTTTGATTTTCATTCAAGTCATCTTTTGCAAGCATGTTTTACGCATCACAAAATCTATTGTTTTTAGTCTTCCGAGAATTCTAGATTTCATATAAAACCTTTAGGCATACAATATATTACGCAATGTTAAATACGATGTGAAAACACCTCTAAGGTTATTCAAGTATATAGTCTCCTAAGATTTTGATTTTGATATCATCAAATTGATAAATCATACATGACTTTCTGCATTACCCCTACACCATTCATGAATAATTAAACTAAATGTTTCTGCCAAGTAGTTTTTCGGGCAACAATTAGAATTTACTTAAACAAAATTACTGTATCAATCACTTGTCAAATTAATTATTCAATTACACCCCAACAAATGAAAACTACAGTTCACAGTGATATAATTGTAGGTTTGAAATGCTTCCATTAACTATGTATAGACAAGAGGCGTTTTTGCCCAAGACTTTTAAGTGGTAAATTAACAGGAATGTAGAACAATATAGTTCCCAATGGTCAAATCAAACAGATTAATCTACTGACATTTATAGCTTAGACCATTTTATCGTTCCTACACGATATGATTAAAAAAACAATCAGGAAATGGAATAGTATCAGCTGAATGTCTTGTCCGCGTCAGTCATTCAAAAGTAGTATTTTAACTAAAACCAAATGGAATCGTATAATTGGTGTAATTGTTAGTGTTCTAGTATCAAGTGTCGTATGTTCCAGTCCCGATAGGTCAAACGAAAGGCAATACAATTGGTATACGCAGCTTCTCACCTAGGTATATACTAAAAATTAGCGAGAGCACAATTGAAGACTGGTTGGCTCAAAATTACGATAATGTGTAACCCTTGTGAATCGACATGTCTTCATATTAACTGCTAAAGTGACGGAAAATCCAGTACTTTGGTTAAAACGCCCACTTGTTTCTTGGGATGCTTTAATGGATAAACATATTAAAGGGGAAGATAACCCTTGCGTTTTAAGAAAGAAATATAAAGATACATCTGGCTTTTTGTATAAAACAATGACAACAACAGTTTACAGTTTCAAACAATGTAAACGTTAAGGCATACGTTTTAACAGAGTGCATGGACACATAGTTCGTGTTGTATTTTATGGAAAGAAAGTCTAAACAGTGGTGGTCAACAATTCCAACAATATCAACAAAACGAACAAACACCTCTGGCATCAAATCACTGAACTTAAAAAGAGTATGACAGCTACAATATACAATGAAACATTCACATAATACATGAAGCAATGAGACTTATGCTCCCAATTTAGGTTTGTGTTGCTTTGAATTATAACATACATTCAATGTATTCACAAGCTCAAATAACAACGTCTGTATACATAGTTAATAGATGACATCAAGAAGCTAACCGCGCTGAGATTTGGCTCTGTGCGCTTTTTGTTTGTTTTGTGAATACAAAACACAAATAAATGAGCTCTGAGAGCCACATCTTATTGTAAATAAGAGGTAGGAACTAGATAAGCAAAAGCACCTGTTAGCAAGACACGCATAGTATAAGAAACACGTTGTTTTATATACATGGATATATATTTATTACAACCATCGAGGATATGGGTTTTGTTTTACAATGCAAGGTGCAACTTGTGGCTACACGCTTTCAGGGAAAGCACATTGCTTCTATTCTATCTGTTACAGGCTTTCCTTTGTGTAGAGCCAAGGAAATGTGAAGAACCGGTTGAATTAACTTCAAGTCGGAAAGAAAGACCAACCTTAAATATAGATGACGTCACAAGATAACACTTTTAAAGCATGTTCGATATAACCCCGGATTGATAAGAGCAATGCAAATTTAGAAAAAAAAACATACCAGATGAACCGAAGAAATGAACAAGAAAATAATTTCTCCCGCTCATTGTGCTGTAAAAATCGATCTTTCAGCATCACTGGTGCAGCACATTGGTATCGCCTAATACCAGAAAGTTAATCTCACCAAGGTCTTACAGGTAATCAGACTTCTTGATAAACACATTTACGGATGAGGTTTGATGGAACGTCTATATTTGATTCCCAACTCTCAGACATAACTTATTTATATCATATTCCAGTTTCATTTTTGGAAAGAATTAAAGCACAATAAAGAACAATAATAATAAATATATGCAATAATTAATTATAATTGAACTAATTCATTTCAAATTATCGAGTAATTAACATCGTTGAAAAGATGTAATAAAATTATCATTTGCTACAGGTCAATGCTTACGGGAAGTGACTTTAATTAGAAGTAAGAGATAAGGTATGAATTCTCAATAACCTCTGTGATCTTCAAGCTTATAGGAAAGTCATCTAGGCTTAGCATCAGAAAACCATGTACAGAACAATAAATAACAAGTTCATATATCACTTTTTTTCTTATTGTGTTAAATAATTTAGACTATAGTAATTTGTTACCTACTTCAAAGTGTTGAACGGTCTGTACTCAATCATTTTTTTTTGTGGTAAAATGGGTCAGGGCTAAAGTTCAATGTAAAATACGACATATATATCTTCAGTATATATGTAATGTCATAAGATTATTGTACGTTAAATTGAGGTTACGTTGGAGTCGAGAATCTAAATAGTTAACACAGTTGTGTCATTATAAAGGGTAATATATAGGGTTTGAAGTCAGAGTAGAAAATCCAGTAATGGGATCAACATGTAATGGAGTCTGAAGACTTATTAGGAAGCCCAGTAATATGATCACCATGTAATGAAGTCTGCAGTATGAAAGGGAAGTCCAGTTATGCCATCAATATGTAACGACGTCTGAATATGAAGACCAATACTGCAATGAGGGCTACTGGATTCTGCAGTATAATAAGAAGCCCAATAATGCGATGAACGGGTAATGGAGCCTGAGGTCTAAATAGTAAGGTCATTAATGCGATTAATGGTTGATGAAGTCTGCAGTATGGATAGGAAGTCCAGATATGCAGTGTGCTGTCTGAATAAGAAGCTCAATAATGCGTTCAACGTGTAATGGACGCCGCAATTTGAATAGGAAATAATGTGATGCGATCAACTGGTAATGAAGTCTGCAGCCTGAGTCGGAAGCCCAATAATGCATTCAACGGGTCTACAGTATGAATAGCGTTAAACGTTTAACAGGAGACCAGTAATGTAATCCACGTGGAATAGAGTACATATTTTGTCATTTATTACGACATTAGTACCGAATGGCCAAATTGTTCAGAAAGATATAAGTAAGGGAAAACAGAAGGGGTAATCAATAATGGGCCACCTAGAGACCGCCAAAGTTTGGCACAAGACACAGAGCGAAGACATTTTTTTTTATTAATGTTTAACTTATACAATTATATCGTGAAGGATTATGGAATAATGAACGTTTTATCGCCACCCAGTCCTATGCACGTTAACACAGTCACCGGAGGTTATACTATGTGGAGAAAAGGATAACTGTCTAGTTTCTCTATTTATGGGAAATATATTCTATACCAGATCCCATATCGAATGGTTAATTGACAAAGCCACTTGTAGCACTTCTTCTCCCTTCTTATCCATTATAAGAAATAATAGTAAGATAATTGAAATTACATTATTAACATGAGATTTACATTTTATAATGAATTATTTGCATTTATCCAGTAATTATGTAAAATTTGTAATAGAACAAGTAGGTATTAAGCAATGCTAATTTATTACTTACCACATTTGTCTCTAGAAATAAAAAAAAAAAACTGAAATGATACTATTTTATGACATACTACTTTGTACCGAGTTCAATTTACATCTGTTGTATAGGACTAAAAATGAGGTAAAGTAGTAACACAACAACACATGTTCCAATAATAATTAACAAAACACGAATCAGAAGCCATTAATCGACGTAGCGCAGAAAATAAAATGGCAGAACGAATGATAAAACAACAATAAACTCAATAGAAAGCCCATCAATAGATCTTTAAAAAAAAGTCATATAATACAGCAACAATTATACTGAAGGTGAAACCCCCCCCCCCCAGATAAACTGCTGTTTGTATCGGCTACGACTTCACCAAAAGGATAATCAATGGAGATAATTGGGTAATAATACATTACATCTACAATATATTTTTAGCGGGAAAAAAATAAAGGAATATTTTGATGGCATTATCATAACTCCAGGATTGACGTAGTTTATGAATACCTATTTTAATATACATTTATATAATGAACAGCAATTTTACACCAATCATAAAGCTATAAATAGGTATTAAATAGGAAATGATTCTCTGTAGAAATTGACTGGTTGATATGCTGAAATGAATGTCGACAATCTATGAAATGACATTAACAATATGAACATATGTTAGTTTTATTTGTCTGATAATTAGCAGATAGCTGTATTGTATTTGAAAATTTCACGGCATCAATTGGAGATTTGATGGTCACAAATTGAAATTACTGTAAACCGATATTTACGACCATGAAATTTACCTCTGATGAATTTAACATATGTTGTGCATGACTAAAAATGAAGTAAAGTAGTACCAAAGCAACACATGTCCCAATGATAATTAAAAAAAACACAAATCAGAAGCCATCAATCGACGTAAGACAGAAAATAAAATGAGTAACTGAATGATAAAACAACAATAAACTCAATAGAAATCCCATCAATAGATCTTAAAAAAGAGTTATATAATACAGCAATTATACTGTAGATGAAAAAACCCAGATAAACTGCTGTTTTTATCGCCTACGACTTCACTACAAGAATAATCAAGGGAGATAATTGTGTAACACTACATTACACCTTGAATAATATTTTTAGCTGCAAATACACACACACACACAAAAAGAAAGAAATATTTTGATGGCATTGTCATAACTCCAGGATTGACGTAGTTTTAAGAATACCTATTTTAATATACATTTATATAATGAAAACCAATTTTACACCAATCATAAAGCTATAAATAGGTATTAAATATGAAATAATTATCTCTAGACTGGTTGATATGCTGAAATGAATGTCGACAATCTATGAAATGACATTAACAATATGAACATATGTTAGTTTTATTTGTCTGATAATTTGCAATTGACAACTTTATTGTCTTGGCTTAAGCTAATGGAGAGGGAAAAAAACTAGAAGATATTTCCACTAATTGTTTTCTATGTGGGGAACACTATAGAATGGTCAATGTTGTCTATTACGATTGGAAATGTTCCCATAGGTAATTAAGGCAGACATAATTAATGTTTGGCAACACCTAGTCAACACATAAACATGTATAATTGTAAACACACACTACCATATATATATTACACAACACATTTATAGCAAAGCCGTAATGGAGATGTAAATAGTGGGAACACGTTGATGAATCTTTTTTTTTTCCCCATGCTAAACGGTTTCTTTTTGTCTGTATGATAACATTATGTACTATTAGATGTAATAACTAGACAACATTATCTACACAAAGTTATAAATAAAGCTGACGACATAATTTCTGTATAAATAAACTTTAGAGAATACATAGAGCCAATCAAAAATGGACAGCCAAGAAAAAACATTTGGTGTTTGTCACTTTCAACAACTGTTCAGTTATATGATGACTACTAGACTTAATTGGGGGGAAAATCCCTGAAACGGTCATAGGTAGATGTTTTGGAGCATTAACACTTGAAGTGGGTATAGGGGCTCCCAATGCAACCAAGTTTGTTCTGTTAGACTAGTGGTCAGAATATCAAGAAACATAACGACCCGCCCACCGGTCAGAGAATTTCTGCTACACGATGATAAAAAATGGTGCTTCGGACGGTACGTTATGTGCATACTCTTGTTAAACATATAGTCTCCCCTATCGAGAGGACACTACCTATTCACCATCTTGAGACGTGTTGAGCAGTTCTGACGGGTTGAGCCATGAAAACCTTGACCAGCATCCAGCACGTATAAAAAATTTAAGGTGCTAAAATTAATCATTTGGTGTTTGTAGATGGATTTTTGAATACTAGTATTCAAAACTTATAGAATAAGATTTTACTTGCATGACGGACAATATGGATGTAGAAATCTACCGTCCAACATACATATTCACAATTTTATTATAGTCTGAATACTACAGTTAAAATCCTATTGTGATAATTTATCGTTATGTTGCAGTTGAATTGCATCGTTTCAAGGCGCAGTTTTGATTTTGTGATCAATAATACTAGTGGTAATGAAATAAAAAAAAGAAATAGCAAACCATCGGAAAAGTAGCAAAATCTAAAAAAAAAAACAAACAAAAAAAGGCGTAGAAATAATGGTAGAATCGACACCCCTAATTATCGGCTACTCTGATGATTTGGTAAAGTATTACAGTTGATAGGGTTAACGGGCCCAAAGATCCCATGTGGCCCACAGGCGCTTGGGGACATTTTGTTGGTGAATATTTTCTTTTTTTTAATTTGTTGGTGAATATTTTCTTTTTTTATACGTAATTGGTACCCTACTGTGCATGTCTAACCTGGTTTTAGTCGATTTTATACACTTTCACATAACCCCGTATTTTCTATCAAATACTATAAAACCAAAAGGCTGAACACTTCGTGTTTCTAAAAATAACGTAAAATTGTTACCGTCAGGAATCCCCGCTGGTTTCCAGTGAATAAAGTCCTCTCCGATCGGTTTAATTGTCGCCGTCGTTTCTGAAGGATCAACACTTAATGTCCAGAATAAAAAAAAGTCCAATTCATAGCCTTCAAATACGTGATTTTTTGCTTTATAGCCGCTTGTCGACTGTTTTGAATTTATTCGCCCGGAACCACACACAATTTCCCGCGGTATTGGTCAAGGACGGATAACTCTTGTTTCCCGAGGACTTCCGAACTTACATGTGACAAATAAAAGAATCCGATGACTTCCGATGAATCTAAATAGAGCGCAATTTTTCACTTTGGAGAAAAAAATGTTTTGAAGAAGAAAACATGGAAAAGCAAACACATGGCGTGGTAAACAAAGTGAATATTGTTTCTTTGTAATTACAAATCCATTTAAAAATAACACACACTAAAGCAAAATAAAATTTCAGATGTTTAGCCACAAATCAAAAATATCTTTTTTCTGGTGGGGGAGGCAGTCCAGTACATATCATCTGGCTTTGTAATATATGGAATACAGTTATTTCATGAATCAAAATTTATTGAAAGTGCAATGTTTAATTAAATACCAAGAAAATAGCAAAAAACGTTTATATTAATAGGTCTCATACAGCACAACTACTTCTGGTTGAGGGGGGGGGGATACTCTCCAAAATTGTCTGTACATTGGCTCGTCAAAACATACCTTCATTTACCCCATAAAACATGTAAATATAGTTAATTTTAGCCATCAATTCATTAAAATACCTACCTTTTGACCTTGGCATAAAAAATACCTGCAGTTTTTGGAGACCCACAAAAATTACCAAGATTGAGAAATTTGACCGAAATAACATTGCAAATCTTTGTTTGTTCTGTTTTTGAATTACTTCGTAATACTAAATTTGAACATGCATCGATAAAATTTGTATGCCAAGCACTTTTTTGAATTATAAAAAGTGTAAAGTCGCAGCAATTGGGATGTTCAATTTTATTGTGACAGACAACAAGAAATGGAGTCAGCCCCCAAAATGGGGAAACAAGGTTGGATGTGCAGCTTGAAGCCTGGCAACCCTACCACTTTACAGACACTATTGACAAATTTAAAACCCATCTTTAACCAAAGTTTCATTTTTATTTTGACACCAGTACTGATATGGGGCCTGAACTGATTAGTATACTCATAGAATTAATCATTTAGCCCAACATGTATACTATAGGAAGTAACTACCCCCCTCCCTTTTTTAAAATGATTTCGAATTCCGGATAAAGTCAGCATCCCCCTTTCCGAGGTGGGAGCTCTCCAACATTTTCTGTACGTAGGCTAGTACTAATAATAATAATAATAATATTTTTATTACCAAATTAATGGGCCCATAAAGGGCAAAAAAATCAAATACAATGATTGGAGGTATAATACAAATAAACTATCAAAGCATGCAAAAAAAGCTATATTATGACTATACAACACAGTCAGGTCAGAGCCAATTCAATAACAATCAATAAACCATACACATTATAATAATAATAATAACCCTATGCAACAATGTTCATTATACATGTATCTAGTTTTATCTGAAATAATTATCAAAATATTCAGCTAGCCCAATAAAGGATTTAATCTTCTGATTTCTAAACATTTACTAATATATGAACCAAGTTCCTTTAAAACAGTTAAGTTTTCATTGGTTAAAAGCCAAATAAATTTAGAAGAATTATTTAAAGAGGAAGTTTGAACAGTGACTTTCAACTTTTTCAATAAAATCTTCTCAAAATATTATATAAAGGACACTCTAAAAGGAAATGTTGTTCATTTTCTATCTTTTCTAAAGAACAATATTGACAGTACCCTTTTTTGGGGGTCAAATTTCACAATCTTGGTAATTTTTGTGGGTCTCCAAAAACTGCAGGTATTTTATATGCCAAGGGTGCCTTCAAAGGGTAGGTATTTTAATGAATTGATGGTGATAGGGGGTAGTCTAATCACCGAAATGGACCGAAATGGACCACAATGAACCGAAATGGAGTAATAATGGACCGAAATGGAGACATAATGAACCAAAATGGACCGAAATGGAGATGTTACCACCCGGGTCCCTTCATTTATGAGAGATGGACACTTAATTTTACAAGATATGTGTAAATTTGAAAATCATTTATAAGAGATGGACGCTAAGATATAAATAATAATACATGTGTAATAATACCTGTGTGTATGCCCGCCGCCCGCCATGCCCAATCACATAATAAGGCCCGTCTCGAGACGGGCGTATAAAAAAGAAAGAGCCACAAATAAATAAACATATGTCTTTCTTTTTTTTTCTTTTATTTCTTTTTTTATTGTTTGTCGCGATCTTCTCACTCACACTCTAGCTTAAAACATTTTCAGCCATAAATTAATGTTTAAAAAAAATCTAATTTTTATTAGCACTAAAAAACGACCGATGGAGGGTCAATGGCGATTGATGGAGAGTGTCGGGCAGCGCGTCAATGTTTTAGAAAGGCAAAGACACTTTATAAGACTAATAACTCGATTGACAATTATGACAAAATGAAAGAAAATGAAAAGAAGTATAAAAAAATAATGGATGATAAATATAAAATCTATTGTAAGCGGCTATCTGATGATTTACAATTTTCTTATAAAGACAATCCGAAACATTTTTGGAAAATATTAAACAAAAACAAAAGAAAGAAACAACCTGACATTGATATAGATATATTACATGATTTCTTCAAAACGTTAAATACTAAGGACCCTACTGCCGAACAGTCAACAGCACCTGCAAATGAGTTTCAAAATGATATCAATGAAGATATCAATAGATATATTAACAAAGATGAGATTTTATATTGCATTAAAAATTTAAAGAATGACAAGGTATGCAGTGAGGACGACATTGTGAATGAGTATATTAAATCTACATCAGACCGCTTCATTCATGTCTATGAAAAACTTTTCAATATCATTTTTGTTACGGGCGTATTACCCCAAAGTTGGTTGTCTGGAATAATCAAACCCATTTACAAAAATAAAGGCGACAAAAAAGATCCTAAGAATTACAGACCAATCACTATTGTTAGTTGCCTTGGAAAGCTATTTACTGCAATATTAAATTCTCGATTAAGTGATTACTCCGAAGAATGTTCAATTATAAAAGAAAACCAAAGTGGATTTCGGAAAAAGTATTCAACTCTAGATAACATTTTTTCAATCTTTACATTGTTCCAAATTCTGAAGACTAAACGAAAAAAATTGTACTGCGCCTTCATTGATTTTGAAAAGGCCTTTGATAGAGTATGGAGAGACGGTCTTTTTTACAAATTGTTATTAAATAACATTAATGGAAAGATGTATAATATAATTTCTAACATGTACTCAAATATAAAGTCTTGTATTTCTTATAATAACAACGCATCAGACTATTTTAACTGTGAGATAGGAGTAAGGCAAGGTGAAAACCTCTCCCCTTTCCTTTTTTCATTATTCCTAAATGATTTAGAAGATTTTTTATTAAGCAAAAACATAACTGGCCTGAACAGTATAAACAGTGATCTAGAAACCGAACTTGAAATTTATTTGAAAATGTTTATAATGTTGTATGCTGATGATACGGTGTTACTTGCCGAGACTCCTGGTGATCTCCAATTACAATTAAATGCCTTTGGTGAATACTGTGAGGCATGGAAAATGAAGGTTAATGTCGATAAAACAAAAGTTCTGATATTTGGATATGGAAGACTTTGTCAAGATTTAAATTTTTCTTACAAAAATGCCGATATCGAAATAGTAAAACAATTCAATTACCTTGGAGTAACATTCACAAAGACTTGTAATTTTGATGCTAA
>MJUT01010612.1:359715-373785 GCA_002080005.1 Gigantidas platifrons | reverse complement strand
TTATACAAACTCTCCAGGAAACTTAATGATAGAAGTCCCGTATTTAGCTGGATAAATTTTATAAAAAAGAATTTGAATGATTGTGGGTTTCCGATTATCTGGGAAACAGAGATTGTAAATGGTCAAGAATTTATTAAAAATGTTGTAAAGCAGCGATTGCTTGACCAATTTACGCAAAATTGGTTTGCATCTTTAAATAATTCTACAAAAGCATTGAATTACCGCATTTTTAAAGAAAAACTTGAATTTGAGGAATATTTCAATATTTTAAATTTATCGGACTCGATTAAAATTTGCAGATTTAGAACAACAAATCACCATTTACCAGTCGAAACTGGTAGATGGAGACATATTGAAAGGGAAAATAGATTTGTCATTTGTGCAATTGCCAAAAACTCGGCGATGAGTATCACTATATATTAGAATGTTCTTCACTATTTGAAAAAAGAAAACAATACCTTCCAAAATATTTTTTAAAAAGACACAATATTATTAAATTTTCTGAGCTTATAAAAACAAAGAAGCGATCGCTGCTACATAAACTGTGTAATTTTATTAAATATATAAACAAAAGTATTGAAACTCCTGGCTGATCTCTGTGTTGTGTATATCCTGTGTGTATTCTGTTTGTATTTGTATATATAGCCTTGTGTGTTTTGTAATGTTGTTACTCTTTCTCTGTACCAATATATGTTGGCTGTGTGAGAATAAAGATATATATGCTACAAATAAAATAAACAGTAATGAAATACACAATACCTATAAAACAAACGAAATTAACCGCACCCTGTCCTCAGTGCTTATCAACTCTGTTAAAAAGGAGCCCAGCAACTTCACTTGTTCCTTCAGTACCGGGTTTAATATTTTGTTTAGTTTCTCAATTGAAGTTTCATTGTTTTCGAATATAAAATGTGACAAAAACTGAGAGCAAATCGGACCTGTTTTTTTTGTCAATTTATTTCGGGCGTTTATGGGTCCTTTTCTATCCATAACTACTTTATTTTGATGAAGTTTAGTTCATAACATCTCCATTTCGGTCCATTTTGGTTCATTATGTCTCCATTTCAGTCCATTACTACTCCATTCGGTTCATTTTGGTCCATTTTGGTTCATTTTGGTCCATTTCGGTGATTAGACTACCCGGTGATAGGTACTGATTACATAGGTAGTTATATATCCAACTATCATATACGATTACGACCACGACGCCCCCCTGAACAAAACCACATTGATGTTCTATATTCCATATATCCATGCATAAGAAGTAGGCGAAAGTCATGGATATCAATTTAATTAATAATAGCTGCAGATTATTGACTTGTTATTTTCCTGGTTATGTCTGATATGTGTCAAGTATTTCTGTATACTCATTAACGCCATCAAGACAACCATTTAGAATGATAGAGTGATTGGTGTTACTCTAATACATATACACAGCAATGAAATTCCTTTGATATCGCCATTTTGTGTATTAACGATCATTTTAATATCACGACACGCTCCATTATGTCAAGTGATTCATATTTTTATTGACATTGTTAATCTAATAGTTCCTCGTTTGATCCAAAACACGTGTAAGAAACATGTACATGTAGAGTAGGTCACTCACATTTTTTAGATTGTCTAGATATCGAAGCAGTTGCTGAATACTGGTTACTTCACTAATATTATGGGACTTTGTTTTGACATTGTATGAACCAGATACCAAAAGAAAGAAGAAGACAAAAATAAATAAACAAAACATAACTAACCAAACAAATAACCACGCAAATTTAACAGCGAAAGAGAAAATAATTATGAAATCTTACTTCAATAATCTTGAATTTATTGTTGATCTGGGGCCGTCGTAGTCATGATCGTCTGGTAGATGGATTTAGTACTACCCATGCAATCAGTGCCCATCACCACTAACATTGTGAGTTCCAATCCCGCTCAGGCAAGGTGTACTCGATACAACATTATGTGCCAAAGGTTGCCAGTGACGTTCGACAGGTCGATGGTTTTCTCCGGGAACTCTGGTTTCCTCCACAAATAAAACTTACATAAACGGTATAACTGAAATATTGTTGAAAGTTGCGTTAAACACCAAAACCCAGACTCTTTATTGTTGATCTCGTTGTTTATAACAAAGATACACATGATACAAACATTTGAAAAAAATCCACACAAACAAAACAGGATAGAGACCAATTGTTTCAAATAGTTAAATCTCGCTTGTCTTTGGCAGCTTCCGGGAAATTCCGATGTACAATCGTTGCTAAAGTAACCAAAATTAGAATTCGTTCATCGGGGACCGATGTACAATCAGTCAGAAGTCATTGAGCAGGCGATGTCTGCGTCGTATATCGTCATACAATGTACATAGACGACCCCCAGAGGTAATACCAAAAGCAATGCAATTTCTAGAAAATATAGCTATAATGCAACATACAAATATCTGACCAATAATGTATTTTGATCTGAAAGTACTTGTCTAGCTTTCTTTGTTAGCTAAAAGAAAGCACTGGTTTTGTTTATTAAAAGATTACATTATATTTCCACGACACAATTATTTCATCATGGCGGTTGTCTTATAAGTGGCATGAACTGCTTGACCTGCGTGGGCGCCTGGGTTCACCGCGGTCTTTGGTGGAGTCCATGTTACTCATCTTTTTAATTTCTATGTTGTGTTTTTTTGGGTTTTTTTTTTTTTTCTTCGTCCTGTGTCTTGTGTGCTCATTGTTGCCAATTTCTCTGGATTGTCCATTCTTGATTGTCCCTTCGGTTTTCTCTAACGTTTATTTAACACGTATCTTGTCATCGTTACGTTTGCAATAATCTTCGAAATGTGTTCTCAATACCTCACTGAGTTAACGTACTGACTTGACTAATTTTATTTAATTATTTAAATATAAATACGACTTAAACCGAAAACTCATTATCTTATGATTAACAGCAAATTAAATTTATTTGAATTCCGAACTATGGACTGGAATTTAACAATCAAAATACCACAGAGAAAATAACATTTTCTTAAAACCCAAGTTGTAATCAGTCAATTCCCAAGATCATCACCAACATAATTAAATTATCATCAAAACGAATTAAGAGAGAATAACAAACTAAATTGAAAATTAAAACCGATAATGTTTGTCGTTATATCATTGTTGGATTAGTCATATACCAAGGACTGGAATAGAACATGGTAATATTGATAATACTATATACATTGTTTTCAAACGGTATTATTCTGAAATAGTAAATTACATGGAAATAGTACAGAGAAAAATAAAAAATAAAATATTTTCACACTTTGACAAAGGGTATTATTATGATAGTAAAGTACATGGAAAACATACACAAGAAAAATTTGTTTTCACCATTATTTTGACGAAGTTCGTCCATTTTTCATGACAGTTACAATAATTGATTGCATCTAAAACATGTAATACACGGATTTCTTGAGTAGATACAAACAAATGTATTTTTTTGCAGCAATATACCATCTTTTTAATTTAGTTACAAATAAAAAAAAAAAAACGTTGGTGCACACACCATAATTGGAATACAAGATCAAATTAAAATACCAAAGCAAGCGAGTTTCGTTTAATATTTGTTTGAAATTTTACAAATAATATTGGGTCTATAAATCGATCGATATTATAGATTGACAATATGAGAAATAAAATGAAAACCAAAAACGTATCGTCGTACTGTCAGAATAGTTCCAAAGTTCCAAAATCAAATAGAAATTAAAAGAACGTGACAGATTTAAACTAGTTTCATAGGCCATTACCTTTTTTAAGTCAACACATAATATTAGGACTTGCGAAAATAGAACAAAACAAATCAACGTGAACGTCTTTCACGAAGTGTACAATTACTTTTGTTAATATGACCGAAAGCTTGACATTCGCACCCGGATTTTTAAATTACAAAAAAGGGTGCACTCGACTCGAAGCCGCAAGTGATAAAGTTTACCAGTTGCTTGCCCATGGTCGGTGGTTCTCTCCGGCTTCCTCCACCACTAAAACTGGTCGCCATGATATAGCTGAAATATTGTTGAAATTGGCGTTAAACACAAAAATCAAAATCAAATCAAATCGAAAGTTTGACGAACTAATCAAACTTTCATCCTATCGCCATTGTCATACATTATTAAAACCAGTAATATTCACATCTACCTTCTGATATCTGGTATAACCATATGGTTGTATGAGTATCATTTGTTTATATTCATGGTTATATTTTCTTTATTCATGCATAAATATTATTGATTTATTGATTAACGTCCAGCGAGCAAAATGCCAGCTATATCTAAGACCAGAACAAGTTCAACGATATACATAAACTATATAGAAATGAGGGAAGCATCGGCCAACAAGGGCAATCAGGCCATTGGAGAGTATAGAGAATTTCTATTGACGATGTCTTTTGTAGCGGATACAATACGTCTATTCTTCTTAGAAATCTACCAAACGTGTCGTTTACGTGCAAGGAGCGTGACACTCTGCATAATACGTTACCCACTGTGTTCCAGTGTCAGGCTGTCCGTATTATAACATGACACCTCCTCACATCGAGACGACACCCTTTATTCGCTACCTAGGGACACGTCCAGTAGCTATGTCAGTTTGAGCATTGGGAATCGTAACCAGTATTATGGCGGTATAAAGATGAAAACATAAATGTTTGACGATAGACTATCAGCTACATACTATAAACCTTTTATTAGGCCTCTAGTTTAATCATAATATTGCTGTCTGCAGACGGGTTTTATGAGACAAGTGTCGAGATTACCACGTCTACTAGATTCAATTCCGACTTCGGAATATTGAAACGGACATTGATGAATTTATCTCTTTCCAGTCTTCAAACAGGATCAAAATAATAAAGCATGGACTGGTTTTTATTGCAGTCCAGTCTTCTAACAGGATCAAAACAATAAACCATGAATTGGTTTTATTTTATCAGTTTACGAGCAGGCTAATCAGATATTCTTTTTTACTTAATGTTATTTTTTCTAATTAAGAATATATATATATTTTTAAATTGTAATAAAACCAAGAACGAATTAATGTATCATTGGCGGAATATTTTTTAACATTTTACAACATTCAACTGTTTTGATTTGTCGTTTCCTGGCGTCTTACACAGTGTCCGCTATGTTTCCTCATAGTATTAATCAGTATTGCATCAATCTCTCAATACTTGTAATTTGACTGACGTCACAGTAACAATTTTTTTCTAAATCAAATACAAGGTTGACTAAAATGGCAACTTTAATAAACGTAAATCATATTATTATTATTTTGTGATTCACTGCATATTAGTGAGAATAATAATTACAACAGGTATATTGTATTAACGGAGGAGAAAATCGTCACGAATATGTGATCAGCTTTCTTGTGAAATAAATTTTGTCCGACCACTTATACTTTTGTGTTTTGACTGGCTTAAAGGGAAATAACCCATAAAAACGTCTAATTTTAGAATCAAATCGGGAATGTGCAAGAAGTCTTCCGCGTTAATACTGAGTAGTATGGCTTCTTTTCTTGTCTCCTTGTGTATTCATTGGTACAGGTATTGATACTGTATCGTATCTGAATTCATGTTTTATACTGACGTTGTCCGATTTTAATGATGGTATATCAGATATTTTCTTCTCTTGTAAATTTGGCGTTGTTTTGCAATTTTATTGATGGGTAATCGGATCTGTATTCCATTGTTTTTTATGATCTCGTTGGTAGTAGTAATACATGTATGCTGTCGAATTCCAATGTTTTTACCTCATTCACCACTTACAAAGTTGTACGATTATATGATTGTTGCCACGACCTGTATGTCCATTTCCTCGGATTCTATATATTATCAGCCTTAAAATGGGAGACATAGACATTTTAAATGTCAATGTCTCCCATTTTAAGGCTGATAATATTTTTGTACGAACTTATTGGATAAAATTGTATTGTTTTGTGTGCTAAACCCAATGCGTTGACCGATATACGTTGATCTGTGTGTTTATTGATTTTTCGTGTAGTTATAAATAAACGAATTTGTTTAACTGCTTGGAGGCGGGGCTAATTACTATAAACTTCATTCATAATGTAGTTATAAATAAAATAATTTGTACAACTTGATTGCATAAAATTGTATTGTTTTGTGTGCTAAACCCAATGCGTTGACCGATATAAGTTGATCTGTGTGTTTATTGATTTTTTTTGTGTACCTATAAATAAACTTCATTCATAACCACGGCTTACAACAGATTTTCTCATGACTATAGCCAATGAAAAGATCTCATTTGAGATCAGTGTAGCTACAAATAAACTTCATTCATAATTCCCATCCTACAACAGATTTTCTGTATACACATCGGCTGATAAAATGCCGACTATAGCCAATGGAAATATCTCATTTGAGGTCAAGTTCGTACAAAGTGTCTCAGCCACTTCTTCGTTCCAGAAGTATACTGTATTTGAGATATTGGACTTTGAAGAATATCATGCACGAGAAGATTACCATTGTTACAAATTGTAGCATCTGTTCATCGTTCTCGATGTTATTTTCCATAGGATTCCTGTTTTGTTATTTCTCTTACAGTTTTTGTAGATATCCGATGTATGATCCTGCATTTCTGTGTCTTTATTGTATATTTTTCATTAATATTCCTTATTTGAATTGAAGTATGAGAATATGTTGCATTTTTATAAGGAATCAAGAAACAATAGATTGGTAGAACCAGCTTTTAAGAAGTGGTAAAATTAAATAAATGACTAAATACACTACTTTATGATATATCGCATACATATGTTCATTTAGTACAAAGATTAAAAAACTAGCACGAAAGATTTAGCAAACTATGCATGAAGTTAGTTCTCTAAGGAACCCAGGATTATATACCAAGCTATGATGGCTTACGGGGTCTTATCCCTTATCTTAAGCTTTTTAATTTATGCCCCCCCCTGTTGGAAGACTCAATCGTTCCTAGTACGTTGGAAGCAATTATTCTTTTTATCATAGCCTTCTTCGAGTTACGGTTTCTGAGTAGCCTTTTTGGTATTTTAAACATTTATTGTACCAACTCTGAAAGAGAAAAAAAAATGGTCATGAATGATCGATGTTATACCTCTCCAAGTCAATATTTGCAGCTTTTATCAATTCTACATCTTTGTTATGCGTGGGAATCAAAACAAAAACGTGCGATCATACCCTGGTCCATCCCTGCACTATCATTGTATTTACGTGTTAATTACTTGGTATCACGAATATTGCTGCTATATTATTCCTTAGACGTTTAAACAATAGATATATGTGTGTTACATTTTATGCCTATGTTATATTTATCAAGATGAAAACATGATAAATCCATGAAAATGTGTCTATCTCTTATAACCATATTTTTATTTCATTGTTTAACAAAATTTCTCATTTTGACTGAACTCTCCACGGTGTTATTGTTTTAGAAGTAATGATTTACTATACTGATAACCTTTTTGTTGCTACATGTTTTGTAACTATACACGATTATTGAATCATAAATGTATTCCTGTTCACAAGGGTGCAATATTAACAAAGTAGTTTTGATGAAATCAAATCATGTGTGCAGCTTCTCAACACTTCACCAATTACTATGAATAATCATTGATGTGGCTAATAGTCCAATGATTTAAACGCTCCCACGTCTTCATTGTTTCAAAAGATACAAAAGCGTCATCCATCATATTTGTACATTAATATACAATTATGTAATTCTCATTTGGAAATGATAATATCATATAAGATATTAAGTGTGTTTTCTGTTATCTCCGTTTGTTTCCAAAGTAACATCTTGTCATGCATTTACTAATAAAAATGAAATACAAAACAATTACCACACTGTCGGAACAATTCCAAAATCCAATTTCAAAATTATAAAAAGAGACAAATATTATACATGAACGCTTAATTTCCTGGTTTAGTACAGACACTTAATAAAAAAAACATGACGACCAGTAGTCAGTGTTTCGGTACTGACATGGTTTATTAGATATATTTTATTTTATCGAAATTTACAATTCTTAAATCATGAAATTATTATTAAAACTAAGGTTCTCCTCTCTCGGGAATAGGGTGTCCTATAGCCGATTTTGGCTATCCTCTTCGGTTTTCTTACTCACAGAGACTTTTATATTATTTGGCTTTCAAATATCTTGGCTTTGAACGTGCATGATGAAGCTTATTCCAGAAACGCGTCGTGCGCAATAAATTGGATTTCTATATTTTTATTAAACTAGCTTTACGGGTCAAAACGTAAAGGAGACAGAACAAACAAAACCACAATCCGGATATATAGAACATCAAGTGAAATATAAATTCAAACATACATTAAATATCAAAGGATGAAACAAAGGATAAGCCCAAGAAAATCTAGGTCTGAGAACAGATAGTTCCAATGAGTTTCATGGAGGTCCATTACACGCAGAAAGAAGACACTTGGCGTTCTTACATAAATGATCAATCATCTATGTTGCGTTCAAACGGTGAAGTATGAATTTGTTTCGACCAGTTCCACCAACATACCAACGACTTTGACCTGTTATATACCGCGTCAGAGAAACTAGTCATGTTTGTTATACCATGGGATTTACTCTGTGGTAGCTATGTATGTTAAATTATCAACACAAAGCCTTCTTAATATGAAATAATAAACACAACATCAAGATAGTATGTAACATATAGTAAATAATTAACACAATTCCTTCCAGATATGCCCCGGTTGTTGTAATCACAATTTGGTCCCTAATTCATGACTTATGACATGGTTTGTACAAGAGTACCACGGGTGCCATATCTGGAGCAGAAACTGCGTACCCTTCTGGAATATATATGGGATCACAGCCGATTCTTAAATAGTATGCTAAGCATAGTAAATAACAAAAACAAACACTTACACACAGCATTTTAAGTTTGCTAAATATAAACAGCAATCTAAGCGCTGTTTATTTGATTACAATTTTGTCTAAGTGTAATGTTGGATAGTCTCTCATATCCATTTACATTCGTGTCCTTACTAATACAAGAAAAAATAGTTCCCTTGCCTTTCAATATTTAATGTTACAATTGATTAAATTGTATGTTTATAAGCCATGGCCACTATCGGCGATACAAATCTGTTGGATGAACAGGTTGTACATTGTATGTAGTACTTACGTAATTAATGTGTCGAAAGTGATATAAGCAAATAGAAGAAAAAAAGTCAGCGAAAGTTTGAACATCTCGGCGTCATCACAGACTGGTTGTGATGCGAAGAGTGCAATAATATAATTCTATCACTAAATCGGATTAATTATTCATGACAATTAAAGTGCATTCTCGATTAATAAATATCAACTTCAACCATCATTGATGTATTGTAATCAATTAAGGGAATTAACAAAGAAATATTTAATAGAGTAATAGAATCAAATATGTTCTTATTTGGTACATGGATATTATCGTTTCTACTTAGTGGAAATCAGCATTAACTGATTCCGCTGAGAAGATTCCACAATGAAATAAAGAATAAATATTGACAGGGTCCAAAAATGTTCCCTTATAATGGATATACATCACCTTCTATTCGTACCTGACTGTTTCTTTAATGTTCTAGAAATAAGAGTAATTATGTGCCAAAACTAGGCATACATCAGTACATATACATCGCAGTTAAAGCACACGTGTTAATTTGTATTGATAAGAAAAAGGAACTGCTTACCCCTCGCGAGCATTTGAGTTCACCCCCAGTTTTGGTGGGGTCTATTATTGCTCATCTGTTTGGTTGTTGTGTTGTCCTATTATATGTCTACATTTTGAGTTCCGTGTTGTGATGTCCGTTACGATTTCCGCGTAACAAACGGTTCGTCTTTACCTCCAGTTGTTTGAAGGAGGGTTTATGTCTTATTACATTATTTTTGTTTGTTTTGCCATAGCGGTGTCCAGCAGATATTGTGTTGTGATATTGTTTTGTTTTTCTTCGTCTTGTGTCTTGTGTACCTAATGTTGCCAGTTTCTCTGGGTTGTCCATTCTTGATTGCCCTTATTCTAACGTTTAGTTAACACTGGGTACAATAGCCAATTACTTTTTTTTTAGCCAATTACTGATACAAACATTGATATTAAAGGTAACATTTTGGTAGTGTTAGTTGTATTGGATATTCATGCGACCATAGTCGATTTTGGCTATTTTGTTTAGGCCTTTTGGTGTTGCTGCTCCCAAAACGTTTCCAATCTTTTCACTTTGAGCGTACCTGAAGAATGTTATTCCAGGTAACACGTCCTGCAACTAATTGAGATATATACGTGTTTTTATTTGGTCAATTGTATCCTGAATATATTGGTTTCACCATAGCAGATTGTATAGTTGATTTAAACATATTTTATTGATGAATAACATATAAGCTTTTTTTTCATAATCCAATAAAGCATAGGATTGAGAAACAAGCGTAATGCTTATATTAATCCGTTTCATAATTGTGTAGTTACTTTCTTGTATCATTGATATATTATCCATAGTTTTAAAATCATGTCCTCAAGTCGTAATCTGTGAAAAAAATTACAAATGGACATAAATTCGTATAAGACGATCTTCAAATGAACAATACTGTGTACATTCTTATTAATCATGTTATACCAATTTTCGTGCCTTGTGTGTATAATATTAAACCTTGAGATTAAGAACCAATAGACTGACTATAGCAGAGGGTCCACGAATTTACAAAAAATACCCCAACAATACCATGAAAAATGATACCCACGAATTTACTTGATTCACAGTACCGTGTTTGTGATATGTTGTAGGAATAACATAGGCAAAGTGAACACATGTTCTATAGTTTATGCTGAACAACAGTAATACCATGATGTCACTATGATTCGAATATGTCACGTTTTTCAACTGCGTAGTAAAAAACGGGATTATTAGTATGATTAACAAAACGACCCCTTTACATACAATTGATAGAAGTATATTTTAAACATGTTAATCTTGTTAATATATTTTGTTCATAGTTTTACTGTTTCTTGTGGCCATAAAATCAATTTAAACCCGCCACTTTCTATTGACGTCAGTTACCAAGCCAGGAATGTAAGCGATCATGTATTTGGGTGTTCGCAGTCTCACTTTTTGTTGTCTCTTTCGGCAATTTGTTTTCTATTGGATTTTGGAACTGTTCCGCCAATGTAGTATGTGTTCCCTATTTATTGTGAAATTATGATATCACTACTATGGTAATATTTTCTCCGATCGATCAAATCCATGACAATACACTCAGTTCGAAGGACATACACCGTATCTATGACATTATCCATTCTTTTTATATTATAAGTACAATGATTTTACAACAATTGGAGCACAGCATTACATTGCATATAACTTTATGTGCTTTTTACTTTGTTTTTTTCATAGATAAAGCACTAATAACTTATACACTTTCATAGCCTTTGAAACAATTAACGTTGACGTATTTGTGAATTCTTAATGATGGAAGAATAACCCATTAATATTCACCTTAAAAAATAACTGCTTTGCGACTGATATGGTAGAAATATAACAAAAATAAAGCTTTATGCACTCATCGAAACCATCTAAACCTATTATGAGTGCACACATAGCGTTTCTGGAATAACATTCATCAGGTACGATAAACATCGAAAGATAGTAAATTCAAATAATTAAAAAGTTCTCGGGAGCAATAAAACCAAAAGGATTAAACTGGATAGCCAACATCGGCTGTGGTCACCTATGCCTGAGAGAGGAGAAGTTTAGTATTGATAATACATGTAATTGCATAATTTTAGGAACTGTTAATTTCAATAATTTCTTTTATACTTGAACACACTTGAAAGGAGGAATAATGCCTTAAGCATACAATATGACGATGCGGCCAGCACACTAAATAACCACCTTCTTTTCATAATCAGAGTGTAATCTTCAGCAGATTTTAAATGAGAACATGGTCCACATGAGTTTAATTGATCCACAGTATTGTCTTGTTATGGTGTTTAACGACACTTTCAACGATATTAACTGCCGCAAGTCAGTGACAAATGTTATCACATCATGTTGTATCGAGTACTGTCTTCTGAGATATGTTGTAAGACTATCATAAATAAAGGGAACACATGTTCTATAGTTTATGTTTAACAAGAATAATACCACGATGTCACTATGATTCGAATATGTACTGTTTATCAACTTTATACTAATTAGCAGGATTTATAATTTGAATAACAAACAAACAAAAAAAAACCCCTCAGTTACAATTGATAGAACTGTATTTCAAACCAGACAATTTTTTTATGTCTTACCGTTAATGGTGTCCCACACGAGTTATCCTTTTTTTTTCTTATGGTCGGTGGAATTGCCATGGATTATTTAGTTTGGTTTTTTTCATAGATAACACACTACTAACTTATGCACTTTCATAGCCTTCAAAACAATCAACGTAGACGTATTTGTGAATTCTTAATGATCATTAATCTTCACCTTAAAGAATAAAAGATTTGCGACCGATATCGTTGTAATGTACAGAAATAAAACTGAATGCACTCATCGAAACTACCTATACCATTAGTATATTTGTCATACATGAACGGAATAATCAGGTATAGTAAATAACCACCTTCTTTTCACAATTTGGGTGCAATCTTAACAAGGGTATTTGAAAACAATGGCATTAACTTCAAATTCCACTATTTTGCGACCAACTCAATCAATTATAGACATAAACCATGTATTTAATTACTTTAAGCACTTATCACGTGTATACCTATCACATCTTAAGTTGTGAGTTCTGTTCCATACCATGGAATGGTGTAGTCGATACCACCATGATATAGTTTGGCAATGACTTGTGGTGGGTCGGTGTTTATCATCACCAATAAAACTTCTTGACACGATATAGACGAAATATTATCTGAGGAAAACGTTCACCAAACAACGAAAACATGTTTTATATAAAAACCGCAATCATTTCAATTATGTCAGTTTCTAGGAACATTTTGTTTGAATTTTTTTTTTACCAAATAAGTCCCTTTCAAGATACTTATCTGAAACAAAGTTTGTCGTTTGTTTTAGTTACTCATCGAGTAAATTAGTTAAAGAATTCTGTTTTTAGCTACAAGTCACAATATTATAATAAAATAAAATAAAAATAAAAAAAATCCCACATTGTCGGAACATTTCCAAAATCCAATAGAAATATCGCAGAAAATCGATACCACCAACGCACAAATACATGACCGCTTACTTTCCTGGATTAGTACATACTTTTCAATTAAAAGTTGTGGCTTTAAACTATAAAAAACATCCAATACGAGAAGAAGAAAAAAATCATACAAACAAGGAATTGGCTTTGAAAAATGTCACCCAATTTTATTTAGGTATTTTGATAAAAGCAAGGCTTAAATCATGTTTTTCTGTGTCTTTTGTAAAAACAACTACATGTAGTTATATATTTTATTTCGGCTATACAGGAAGGAAGATGAGTTTGAAGATGCCAAAAGGGGTAATCAGAATCCGTAAATAGAAGAACAGACAACACAATGACAAAACGAAAAAGGACAAACTATGATCTACAAAGCACTATACAGAAAAATAATGATCGAGGAAACAAGCAAATACAGGTGAATATAACACATATTTTGATAAAAACTGGTAAGATTTGATGGAAATTTTGTATAAAATAGCAATTAATTGATAAAAAAAAAATGGAAATGGTATATAAACATAAAAACTTTCCCATGAGTTAATAGAGTTGTGCCATATAAATTCGCATATATACATAATGTCAGTTCCATCACAAACTTTTTGGATACAAAACAAAGTAGATATCCAATTTTGTGCGCAGAACGCGTTTCTGGTCGTCATCAGGCTAGATACACTCTTAGTCAAACGATTGGCCGTCATCAGGCTAGATACACTCTTAGTCAAACGATTGGCCGTCATCAGGCTAGATACACTCGTAGTCAAACGATTGGCCGTCATCAGGCTAGATACACTCTTAGTCAAACGATTGGCCGTCATCAGGCTAGATACACTCGTAGTCAAACGATTGGCCGTCATCAGGCTAG
>MJUT01010612.1:348286-358660 GCA_002080005.1 Gigantidas platifrons | reverse complement strand
AAACGATTGGCCGTCATCAGGCTAGATACACTCGTAGTCAAACGATTGGCCGTCATCAGGCTAGATACACTCGTAGTCAAACGATTGGCCGTCATCAGGCTAGATACACTCGTAGTCAAACGATTGGACAAATGTGCTGAAAAAGCAAAAATCTGGCTTGAAAAATATACATGGTTATATCGTTATCGATTGTATCTCTAATCAATACTACTTATATTGACGTGTTTATCAAAATGACTAAACACGCCATTATTTCGTACATATTTTTATCATAGCATGATTCTTTGAACAGAAAATATTTAATAAATAGTCCCCCCTTAGTACTAACCACTGCAAGAAAGTGTCATAAACAATACACGGGAAAAGTTAAACAGTTCTTTATACAGAGTCAATTCCTCTGCTATTTACTTAATGAGTTACTGGCATGCAAAGCCACTTTACTGTCTTTTCAGTGGATGTTTCTAATTATTTTTACGGTACTATAGCTGATTTATAATGAGGAAATAATCTACTTGACTGCACATAAGAGAAATGTATCAATGAAACAATAGAATACTTATCATTGATACACCAGCATGATTAGGAATTTTTTTCCCGCAGTTGTTCAATAACGTCAAATCGGTAGTGTAACGGACATTGACTATAGATTTCAACGTGTTGTGTTTCAAAGAATATTATCTAATATTATATTTTTTTTAAATTGTTTTTAAATACTTATTATTTAATTGACTTCTTCTCACAGGACTAGATGTTAAAATAAATATTACGAATTCCGATAACAGAGTGTTCAAATATTTAGCAGGTTATAATTTCGTTTCGTTTCTATTGATGGATTGCTCAGTAAAGTGTTTCAAGAAGTTTATACAACAAAATATAATTGAAAAAGTAGCATCAATTTATAAATTATTATACGTAATTAATTAATGTCTTGTCAAGACTATCATGACTTGATAACGTTCAATTAAATTTTCATAAAATTATATTGCCATGGATTTTGATATACCAATGGAATTTACTAGTGACATGAAATATTTCATTTGGATTATTTTGTCATGCTTAACACAAGTCATAGGTAAGTGGCATTTAAAAAATAAGTCTTATTTAAACTTTTTTTTAATTATTTGCTTAGTAGAAATTATTTGTTTAGTAGTTTTTATAATTGCATTTCTCTATTACAAAGAAATGTTTTAACGTATTAAATGTTGTTTATTTATTTATTTCTATTTTCATTTATTTTTTGTGAAATACGTAAATTGCATGCTTCGTTGTAAAATAATAAGCGGTTTTCACAATTATATCGATTATCCTCTTACCAACATAATGGATTGATTGATTGATTGGTGTTTAATGCCAACTTTAGCAGTATTTCAGGTATATCTTGGCGTCAACATACTTGAATATGCATTTAATATAAAATACAATTATTTTAGTTTATAGGTAATTGGTAGTTGTTCAACATAACATTTCTACTTAAATTTGAAATATTTGTTAGCAAAGTATGATCGAGATACAGCCCATCTTTAACAATGTCATTTTGATCTACATTGTATTACTATCACTAGGTCGATGCCTATGTTGGATGACAAATTAGTCGTGATAGTATCCGCCCAGTGGTCAGTGCATCGGTACTGACATTTAGTAAAATAAAAAAAATGTACGTAAATGAACATGAGAAACTATCCAACATTACAGACACAAATTCAAGTAAAGGACCAGCCGCATTTTGTTTTTGTTTTTTGTTTATTAGATATTTTTAGTTTTGAAATTGACTGTTCGTAAATAGAGAAAGTTATTCAAACTAAGGTCAATCTTCCTCAGATCACAGGCACTCGAATTCCGGACCCCCCTTTTTCCTCATTTGGTCCCTCCCGCGATTATGGTATGGATCTTAGTCTGGAAGTATATCTTTGAGCCATTTATCCATATTTTACAACATTTCGTGTTACAACTCTCTCGTTCTAGCTGTCGTTTTACTGAAAAATCCTAGATATATGTAACAAAAGCTGATATTTCTGACATTCCTGTTTTTTCCCTTTGTCTTACTTACATGTTCGTAAAGACTTTTTGGCTTAGTGGATTTTGTTGTAAGTTTGGCGCTTTGCACTTCAGGTAGATATTTGGGTACAATCATACCTGTCGTCATTTAAATTCCTCAAATTCCGTACATTCTCAGCACTTCAGTAATTACGTCCATTCATTAATTCCACATATAGGTGGGGTTATTAAGTTTATGATGCTTAACGCCACTTTCAACAATATTTCAGTTATTTTGTGCCGGTTAAAATTTCGCATATATCATTTATGGTTAATTATGTGATGTGGTAGTAAATATATTTAAAAATATTGATAAAAAAAAACTAAAATTAAGTTTTGATTCTCGGTATGTTTAAGTTTAAACTATATTGTCGATAGTTTTTAGCATTCGCAATTTTTCACTTTAAGATGTTAAATCTACTAAAAATGAAAACAATGAAACAGAAACAGACGTGTGAATATATACAATGTCGTCTCGCATTTCATGTTTGTTGACTTTTAACTTGATTATTATTGACAACATTGCGTGAACGGATCGCTATATTTAATTGATTTAATAATGCATTAATAATTATTACCATCAGTAAAAGAAGGAGAAAAGACTGGGTACCTGCCAGCATAATTAAATATTCATAGTCCCCTTAATGAATGACTGCTTTCAGAAAGTGATATACACCGCATTACTTTAGTAAATTGTGCTATATTGATTTCATTTGTCAGATTATAACATTCTTTATATGGCTAATATAAAGTTCAATTATTTGTAGGACGGCTCACATTTTTTGTGTTAGTTTGCATATAGTGGTGTCCAACACATATTCTGTTGTGTTTGTCTTCGTCTTGTGTACTCTATGTTGCCAGTTTCTCTGGAGTGTCAGTTTTTTTATTACGTCTTCGGTATTCTCTAACATTTATAGGACCAACCCTTGAAATATAGGGGTTAAGGTCATGGTGTTTAACGACACTTTCAACAATATTTCAGTTATAGCGTTGCCGTCAGTTTTATTAGTGGAGGAAATCGCAGTACAGTAACTGGAGAAAACCGACCTGTCACAAGTCATTGACAAACCTATTTATCAAAATATGCAAGATATGAACAATATTATGTATATTGAGGGGCCGTCATGGTAAAGTTGTGAGTTCGAATCCTGCTCATTGTGAGGTGGTATTCTCCGAGTACTCCGGTTTCCTACAGCAATAAAAACAAACAGCCACGATATAACTGAAATATTGTTGAAAATGGCGTTAAACACCATAACCCTAACGATATGTATAATGACCAATAACAGTTATTATGTCAGCTAATATAATGTTTAATTGACCATTTGGTAATAAATTTAAATTATTTAAAAAAACCAATATTTTTTAAATGCTGTTTTCGGCTACTTTGGTTTCCAATTAAGCCATTTACCTTCAAAAGACTTTAAATTATTTGGCTGCGTAGTAATCTTTTGACCACGGGCATTTATTTACCTGATGATAGTTATTCCAGAAACGAATAGTGCGTATTAAATTAGATATCTACGCTTTTTGTTATCCAAATAACAAAGAGACCTTCCTGTCATTCTTTGCGATCTTCTGGCAAAATTGAACATACATTGATATCCGTCACGTGTCACTACAGGTAATACACATTGACTCCAATTAACATAAAATTTCTGTTGGTTGCCAAATCTTATCATTGTGTAATATGGATTTAATTAATTTGTTTTCACTAGATAATTTGCTTTCTTAACCCAGTTTCAGGTCAAAATCATACATGTATGTTATTTGTGATATTATCCATACAAACCAATACTAAGACATGGTATTTAACAAGTGAAAGTATAAAACATGATTTTGAACACAGATATATACAGTCAATCCTACCCATGCGCTCACCACTATTAAGCAATAACATGTATTAAAAGGTCAAAAAGAAATTTGAAGATAAATTTTGAAGATAGCAAAGTGGTAATCAGGAACCGAATATCGTAGATCAGACAATTCAATGTAAAAAAAAAAATAATAAAATAAAACGAACAGCACAAAAAAAATCTACAAAATAATATCAGAAAACTAAAGAGTGTGCAACACAAACCCACAGAAATCGGAGAGAACATTAAGGTGCTCCAAAACGGTAAGAAGGATAAATATACCAAGATAATCAGCACATAAATTGAAAGTAAATACTTTTGATAATAACTATTTATTAGTTGGTCGGTTCTGACTCTGTAAAAAAACCCATTGTCTGAATTCGATCCTTAATTATTGTTTGTCAGTCATTTGTAAATGTAAAAATTTATTCTAGGTTTAGACTTTCATTTTGTAATGATTTTTTATCTCGGAGGTATTGGTAGCTGCATTTGATGTTCATCATGTTAATCCGAAACGACGGTTGAGTAAGTGAAATACAGAGAAAGAAGAGTCTCGAAGGAACATTTCTACAATTGATACATATATCATGGTCGATGGCGTTGTTATTTAGCGAACGTTTTTCTTTTATTAATTTATCAATTTGTACATGTACATTGTCTGACGATCTGAATTATACTGGCTGTTAATTCCATATATTTGATCACATAATTATTTAGGAGCTTTATATTGGATGCCATTGAGGCACAGTACAATAAACCACGAGCAATTCGCTTGTTTGAATATTATATATATTGTTGGTACTTTTAAATGATATTTTACGTTAAATTTTATTTTGTTAATTTTAATTATTGAAACACAACGAATGCTTAAAGTGGAATGTACTGTGTAAATGCATTACGTCTTCATGGAATAAAAAGGTGATATTTATTACATATACTCCTTATACAAAATATCTTCTTTTTGATCCTGTGGGGAAAAAATCACTCTTTGTCACGAATGATGTCCTTTCAAATGTTAAAACGAATAAACGGCGTCCACAAATAGTCAACATTTTATTATTTTTTAATGGGCACGTTAGTGTTTGATGTGATATAAAATCGAAATATTTTATTGAAAAATATTGTTATCAAAATGTATACCGATAAAATGTGCAACACATGTCCTAGCATTTTATATTTTTCATCACATATTTTGGGGGATAATGACTGTCGTTATAAATGGTTGATCGATGTGTCCATGTACGACCTGCCTATCTCACTATTTTATCTATGCCGTGGCAAGAACAAATTGTAATTGCAGATTTCGTGCGTTCGACTAAACAAAGACTTGTAGCGATTTATACCTTATCGATTAGCTTCTAGCAAATATAGATTGCATTTCTTGTAATATATTATTGAACTGTACGTCCCATCGGTCAGACAATGCCATGAAAATGATAAGTATGTCCCAGTGGTCAGACCATGCCATGATGATGATATAAGGAGCAGGAAAATTGGCATCGAAAAATCAGCTTGCAAGTTGACTCATTTGATTCTACAAACAATCCATGTGATTTACTTGCTCATTATCTCACACAGTCAATATGAAATCGATCTGGTCAAATAAAAATGGAACATTTTCTGAAGTACTTTCATGTCAGCGAAAACGAAAGTAACTGAACCAAAGATTCCTAGTGGTTCATTTGAGACATCACTTTGACAGTCGCCATCATGCATCATTACGGAATATCTAATGCCATCGGTTTTGTGGTGTTTATTTATTTTTGCTTGTCTGGTTACATGTTGTACCATTGTATAAACCCACATCCATTTGTATTTGAATTCAACAGTTTTAATGTCTCATTTATTGACTATGGTACAATATCAATTTCAGATAATATACTATGGTGTCCTACAAACACATTTTAAACTGATATAATTCAAATAAAATATCTAAGAAAAAAATGTCATTTACAATGTATGTTAAAATTGATTGTATCTGCATCAGGTGGTATTCAGCAAACTGGTAAGAAAATAGCGTTCTAATGAAACAAAATCAAGTCCCGTCCATGTTGTCAGATTCGGTTCTCTGGTAATTTTGTTCTGTGGTAATGTTAACAAGCTCTAGACAATAAAGAAGTGGACAGATAACGTGGAAACATTTAGATTAACCCTACACGTTTGGCCATTTCATTGCCTTAGCAATTTTACTAATCCATGTCGTCATTACATACGTATCTCACTAATCTGTGTGTGGCTGACTTTTATCAATTGATTATAACGGGTGGGGTTAAGGAGAGGATAGTCTTCTTCTTTATACCTACACAGTTTTTGTGGAAGAATGTGGTATTCGAGGTGCGGTTCGTTGGTTTAGTTTTTACTGTTCTTATACTGTACTCTATGTATATATACTCTGAATTAAGTATGTCAATTATATTTGTTTTCAGTGTGGCTAAAATAAGAAGAGTTTGAAGATACCAAAGGGGTAATCAGAATTAAAGAATGAACAATGTGCATACACGATTTGAACATACATTTACTACCGATCTGTTTCATTCCGTCTACAACTAACATTTCCACGGGTCGTTGAATTATGTATATAAAAGAATTATTTAATTTGCAACAATTAATTTTGATAAAATATTATGTATGTGTTTGTCATCAAATAAACTCGTATAATGAATAAACAAATATAAAATCGTTAAACAAATTGCCCATATCCCTTAATGGATAAAGAATGTTTGTAAAACAATATATATAAATATATTATTTGTTTAAATAATATATGTTGTAGGTTGTACTGAATATTATATGTAATTAGGTATGGATGCATAATTTGTAAATTTATTTATGCGCAGTTAATGCTCAAAGAGGCATGCAGTGAGACGATGGTTTATTATTAATAACTTGCAAAATGGTTAATTTAAGTTTTAACAACAATCTCCCAGTGCATGTGTAAATATATTATAATTACCCGATATGTATTTCTTGCAATGGGATTTTTTTTTTTTTTTTTTTTTTTTACAATTGATTAATATATTATGTAACAGCATAGTATTGTAAAATAAACGAAAACAATATCAGACATTTTTCTTCCTTGGATAACTCAATCAAGATAGATAATGCATTACTTCCCCTCACTGTTTTGTGAAATGAAAATATAACCACTAGGAAAAGGGTGTTTAAGATTGTACACTTCTTTCAACAATATTTCTTCTTATCATGATGGGTCGTTTTATTTCCGAGGAAAAACGATCTGCGACGAACATCACCGAACATCCGTAAGTCACTGGTGAATTTTGCACTAAAGCTTGTAATATAAAAAAAATAGCTCCAATACAAAAGCCAGCAGACATGTTAAATCGGTTGCCACTTTAAACTTGCGATCGATATTTATGGATATAGGAGTACCTAATGATATATCCGCATGATTTACTGGATTGCAGACAATTATATATCGATACGAGGGACTTTGGCCATGATGGTGATGACAGCTTGCATTCCATGGCGGGTGCTTTATAAGAGACAGGAACGACTTGCCGTTCGCGAGCACCTGTGTTCATCCCTGGTATTGTGGTGGTGTATGTGTTGCTCATCTTCTGTGTTGTGTTATTGGTTTTTTTTGTGTTTGTCTTTGTCTTGCGTGTCCAATGTTGCAGTGATTGCACTTTCGGTTTTCCTTAACGTTTATTTCCATGCATGGGTGATCGGCCATGATTGTGTTGTCCGCCGGCAATATGGTACATACGAAATTCAAATAAAGGAAAATGAAAGACACTATATGATGTGTATTGATGTTTTTGTGTTGCGACATGTACAGCGTAACTAAAATATATTTTGTTAATTAAGTAAACGTTCTTTCGCTATTGGCAATTGTTATTTGTATTTCAGTCAGAAGTGAAATGCACAATGCATTGAATAAAACAGGGAATGTCATTACATTTCATTACAAAATATATATAAAGTAAATAAAAAGTAAATACAATAAAATAAAATAGTTCAGTGCAAACTTTCGTAACATAGTCAAGGATTCAAATTTACAAAATTACATTTTTTTTTTTAGAAAACTGGGCAAAAAAAAAATTGAAAATATTCCCTATCTTCCTGATCAATAACGGAATTATTCCACCTGCATGAATTGAAAGATAAGTTAATTAAGCAAATAATATATATCACAGTGAATATAAAAATATATCTCAATTTCTCGAAGCTTATTAGCAATGGTATGTAAAATATCGTTTGATCTGACAGGAATCTGAATATTCTCATCAAAAATAATATGTTGGTTATTTCCGATCATCTTAATAATGTGTCATGACAAGGGGAGGAAAGAATGTTACACACGTAGCATTCTGGGTCGATACGACTTTTATAATACAATTCCCAAAATGATGCTATACACCAATAAATAATGTCTAGTCACAGCGTGAAACAGTCGTCCAGATTGATTAATCCTAATGAAAGTCAGATGACCTATATAATAACTAATCTTGGGCGAACATTGTTCTACATGTAGCAATTAGACATATTTTCTCATGATCGATAATGAGATAAATATCAACAGAATAATATTCTGTTCAAAACATGTTTATCCTGCTGGTTTATGGTGTTTAACGCAAGTTTCAACAATATTTCAGCCATATCGTGGCGGTCAGTTTTATTGGTGGAGGAAACAGGATAAAACCACCGACCTCCCGCAAGTCACTGACAAACTTATCGGGTACACCTCGCCTGACCGGGATTGGAACTCACAACGTTAATGGTGATAGACACTGATTGCATACATAGTTGTAAATTCAACTCCCATACGATCACGTCATAATATAAATTTAAATATGGCATAACATTAAACATGTCATAATAAATCGTGTCACTAATTACGGTATCGATACATTTTAGCATAAAATAGCAGTGTTGATATTCATGTACACAATAAGTGATTAGATTCATTAGAACTTAAATATGTTTGCCAATAAAACATGTTTGTCATCTATATATCAAGATACAAGATAATTAGTTGGAATGTAGAATCGTGAAAGATAGTCTTACTCAAACTCGCTACTACATATACCAAGTATGTAATGTACATTACGATTCTCGCATAAAATCCATGTTCGGTTCGTCTTCACTTCCAGTTGTTTATAGGAGTGCTCATGTCTTATTTACTGTGTTGTGTTTTTATTTTGGTATTTCTTCGTATTGTGTACGCAATATTGCCAGTTTCCCTGGATTGTCCATTTGTGTTTGCCCCTTCGGTATTCTCTAACGTTTATATAGTCTATGATAAGATCCTCGTCCTAAAATTGGACAGAGATGCGCCTTATATTAGGCTTGTTAGGATTTAACATGAGAACAGTTTTATGAAATTCCGCTCAGTAGTAAACAAGATATTACCATACTTTTCTTTGTATTCGAATCATTTATATGGAAACGATGGAAATGTTAAAAACAACAAGGTTGGAGAGTCCATCATTTGAGAAAAAATCGGCCAACAAAAAGCATCCACGAGAGCCAAATCTATATTTTAACAACAAATCCCATTTATGTCATGTTACTGAACATTAACAAAAATGCGGTGGGGCTTAAATAGCTAAGAAGGTACAAACAACCTCTCTTGATAAATAGATGTCCAGAGAACAACTTCATTGAACGATCTCCTTGCACGATCTACAGACTGTACATTTTGAAAACACTTTGAAGACGCAAAATTCTTGAGTTTTTGTTGTTGTTGCTTTTTGTAAGAAATGATATCGATGTAATGAACACGAGAGACTATTACATTACATTTACACAAAGGAACAGCGATGTTATTGCTGTTCTACATTTCACAGTCACAGTAAGGTCTTCAACAACAATGATAATCACTGGTACCTTAAATACGCGTTACAGCAGTATACCGAAGTATGACACTTCTCCTACCCTGCAGCTGAGAGGTACACTACTTCCGTCGACGAACGCTACAAATGGCCATCTTTATCGTTCTGGTGTAATTTGGTTTATAATATTTGATTCGGGCAATTTTGTCGGGCCCAAATTTAAGATTGACCATTTGGTCTCGGAGCAACTTTATTGGTCTGCAATTGAGACGAAAGGATATGAATGCAAATTGACATGAAAAATTAATCAACATTACACTTAAACACAAAATAAAGTAAGGGAACATCACTTGCATTGCCGTTCTGCATTTCACTGTAGTAGTGGAGTCTTCAATAATGAGCATACATGTAATAAAAAAACGTAGATATATAATTTAGTATGTACGGCGTAATACTGGAATAACCTCCATCAGGTACGCTGACGTGTTACTGGAATAACCTCCATCAGGTACGCTGACGTGTTACTGGAATAACCTCCATCAGGTACGCTGACGTGTTAGTGGAATAACCTCCATCAGGTACGATGACGTGTTACTGGAATAACCTCCATCAGGTACGCTGACGTGTTACTGGAATAACCTCCATCAGGTACGATGACGTGTTACTGGAATAACCTCCATCAGGTACGC
>MJUT01010612.1:304639-339351 GCA_002080005.1 Gigantidas platifrons | reverse complement strand
TAATGACCCTGACTTGGTACAGGCATTTCCAACAAAATGGTTGGTTGAATCAGATTTTAAGGCACCAAAACTCCCGCTTTCATTACGGTTCAAATGTTCCGGCTGTCACTATAACAGTATTTATAACACTACTGGAACAAAATAGGTAAAATAGTAGTCAACGCAGTACTAAATTCAGTCAGGAGGGTACGATTTTGCCTCTCACTACATATTTCCTATTGAATTTTGGAAATTTCCCGACAATGTGGTATATTTTATTTTTCATTCTAAAACTGCTATTTAATGGCGCTTGCAGTTGGTTATTTCAGAATTACATGATAGACTTAGATCGCATCGTGTTATGTAACATCATCGATTAAATAGTCATTAAAATTTGATAGATCATAATTAGGTAATAAAATTGCGATATTATACAAATTAAATTCCGGTTTTATAGCAGGTTTATGAATACATTGATCTGTTAGTCTTTATCACTCGTGTTTGTTAATGTACAATCGCTGTCTTGACTTCTCTACTATACCTTTTGGTATCTTCAAACTTTTCTTAAAAGTACAACTGACTTCCTTACTATACCTTTTGGTATCTTCAAACTTTTCTTAAAAGTACAACTGACTTCTCTACTATACCTTTTGGTATCTTCAAACTGTTCTTAAAAGTACAACTGACTTCCTTACTATAACTTTTGGTGTCTTCAAACTTTCCTTAAAAGTACAGCTGACTTCCTAATTATTTATACGGTATCTTCAAACTGTTCACAAAAGTGCAACTGACTTCCTAAGCATACAGCGATATAAAAACAAATTACTTTTGTCAACAAAACATTTGGAATCAGTTTGTTGCACTATATAACTGTCATACTCCACATATACATTGTCAGAGGGTTAATTAATCAAACCCACTAATCATAATGTTATCATGGTCTTTGACTTAAAGTATTATGCTGATGTTTAATGATGTAACGGCATGATATCATTTATATTTACGCATAGTACACAATTGTTGTATTCAAGTTGTATCATTGGCAAATAAATATCCATATGCTTTAGGTTTATATATAGATAAGACATTTGTGATTTTATTCATTAATCAAATAAAAAAAAATACAATGTCGGAACAGTTCAAAAATGTAATAGAAATATCGTAGAAAATAGCGGTAAAATCGCTCAATTTCATGGCTTAGTAAAGGAACTTCAATAACATGTGGCGGGTTTAAACTTGTTTATGGGCTCAGGCATTCCCTCTGCTATTGAATAATAATACTTTAACAGCTGTGTTATTTACGTATTCAACAAGAAATGTGCCAGGCATACATTTTTTCAATCTTAATAATTTTCTATATGTATTGCAGCATATCATAGATCTATGAACCCATACACATACTGTTATATGCATTTGTTCAATTTGGTCTTAGCATTTAATAGAAATTTCATTTTGCTCTTTCCAATTTGTCAGATATTTTTAGGAGATTTTATGCTTGATATTAAAACTAATTGTAAAATATTAAGCAACTCACAATGGGGAGGGGGCATGGGTGACAAATGTGGTTAATGCCGTTGGCATCTGACAACAAACCTAATATTATTGAAGTGGATTCGGGTATTAAGTCTTCTAGTCACCTATCCCACGACTGTTGGTTTCACAGGTCCGATAATTATATTTATCAGGGATTTCCTTCCCAACAAATATCGTATTCACCATATATATAAACAATGTTGAAATAAAATGGAAATTAAAAAAAAAATACCAATATAATAGACAAGTCGTAAAAACAGCCAAAATCAATACTCCTAACGCATGCATGACTGCTCACTTTCTTGTCCTGGTCCTGGTCATTCAATAAAAACTGGCGGGGTTTGAGTAGTTTATGGGTACAAACAGTAACAAGAGGAATAAAAAACGAAATAAAAACATAAAAATATCAAAGGTCAAACCCATATACACATTTTATACTCTATGGCATTGTACACAGTGGTCATGTCATGTTATGAACATTTTTATTGCGGGAAGGAGTGATGACCTATTGAATCTTTATTTCATGATGTTACAGAACATTTCATCTGTGCAAGGTTACACGAAAGAAAATAGAAAAGTCATAACAATCATCTAAACCAATGGCATGGAAAGATTTACTCGATAAGTGAGCAATATTAGAGTTCAAAGATCATTGATATATATCATTTATCAGAAACACCGTTGTCATGGTGTGGTTCAATGTAAACTGATGGTCATGTATATTGAAATATCCTTGAACCGTGGTTTTCTGTATCTTCTTTAGTAAATTATTCAAATCAATGGTACTGTGAATTCAATAATAGTGTTGATCCTATAGTCCCGGAGGAATATTAATATCATTACCATGTCAAACGTGCAGTTGGTCAGTTCTCCCTGGACTGGTGATTTTCCTAGTTTCCATAGCTAATCAATTTAGAAAATATATCGGCCAACTCATGCATATTAGGCTTAACCTAGGACAATCAACATGTGCATATATATTTTGTTATTATACGACACTACGGATATCAAACGAAATAGGTTTCTTTCCTTTTATTCGTTTTACTGAAGTGATGTCCAAAGTCAGGAAAGTGAGCGAGCAGGTATTTGTGTTAGGGGTAAGGGGAATAACAAAATTACCGAACTCCGCACAATCTTCCAAAGGGAAAGTCAAAACTCATAAGTATATAAACAGACAAAATCAGTCAACAACAGGGAAACTGGGAAAACTGTAATGACCCCGACTTGGTACAGGCATTTCCAACGAAATTGTTGGTTGAATCAGATTTTAAGGCACCAAAACTCCCGCTTTCATTACGGTTCAAATGTTCCGGCTGTCACTATAACAGTATTCATAACACTACTGGAACAAAATAGGTAAAATAGTAGTCAACGCAGTACTAAATTCAGTGAGGAGGGTACGATTTTGCCTCTCACTACACATTTCCTATTGAATTTTGGAAATTTTCCGACAATGTGGTATATTTTATTTTTCATTCTAAAACTGCTATTTAATGGCGTTTGCAGGTGGTTATTTCAGAATTACATGATAGACTTAGATCGCATCGTGTTATGTAACAGCATCGATTAAATAGTCATTAAAATTTGATAGGTAATAAAACTGCGATATTATACAAATTAAATTCCAGTTTTATAGCAGGTTTATGAATACATTGATCTGTTAGTCTTTATCACTCGTGTTTGTTAATGTACAATCGCTGTCTTGAAATTAAAGAACAATATTTTGTATTTTAGTTTTACACATTAATATAAATTGAAATGCGGTTTTTACATTAAGTTAACGTATATATTTGAACATAACAGTCATATATCATTTTTTGACGTTTTTCACTTTTTAACTTGTGTACCATTTTGGAATTTCTCCAACTCACTTGCTACTCGAATTCTAATATTATATTCATCGCTAAACTACAATTCTGGATATTTTGTGTACAAGCACAACAATGTATGCACGTCTTTTTTACTCGCTGTCAATCATTTGTTGATTATTTTGTTGAAAATAAGGATTTGGTATTACAATATATATATATATAGTTAGAATCTTCCTGAATTCAGAAGTAATTCCCAATATATTCAAATTACATGTCAATAAAAACATTTGTTCAACAAGCCAGACATAATAACATATGTAAATTAACTCCTTCTTAACAAAAGAGTTCATTCCCTTTGTTGTATTTTTACATGATATATAGGTAATAAGAACATGTGTAATAAGAAGGTACCCTCATAATCAAAAGATTGGAAAACCAAATAATTAAAATGTCTTTACCCACATTGTGCTTAAAAATAAACTGGTAGTGTTATTGTAAGCGTGCTCTCTTCGAGTGCGGTAGATCGTGAGTTTGAGCCCCAGTCTGATCAATCCAAAGACTATAAAATTGGTATCTGCTGCTTCACCGATAAGCACGCAGCATTAAAGAGCAAGAGCAAATAGTTGTTGGCTGGGAATCGGGATAATGTGTCCAGGAGAGCGACATGTCTGTCCGTGAACGGTTTGTGTCAGTGCGTTAGCACTATAAAAATCTAACTCAGCGTGTTGCTCTAGTATAAAGTGGAAATTAGCATAATTTCTTTGACGTGTATATTATTTCCGCCATGATAGAGCTGAAGCGTTGCTCACTTGGCGTTAAACAACAATCACTTAGTCATTCTTTCCTTCGTCCATCGGGGCCGTCGTCGTAGTGATCGTATAGTAATTTGATTTACAACTACCTATGCAATCAGTTCCTATCCTCACTAACGTTGTGATTACGAATCAAGCTCATGGCGAGATTCATTTACTGTGAATAAATTGAATTTAAATCTAAAATTATTTGGTCAGATCCCGCTCCTTAGAAATGTCTCTCAATGTCTGACTATGTGTGCTTTGCGTTGTGAGTTCGAATCCCGCTCAGACGATGTGTACTCGATACAGCATTATGTGAAAAAAGTTTGTCAGTGACTTGCGGGAGGTCGGCGGTTTTCTCCGGGTATTCCGTTTTCCGCCACCAATAAAGCTGACTGCCACGATATAACTAAAATGTTGTTGAAGGAGGCAATAAGCCAAAACATAAGTCCATCATCAAGAGTATTACCTTGTCCACCTAGAATATCATTGTTGTTTGGTATGGTCAACCTAAGATTGAAATTAATATGGTACTTAAACGTAAGCCAGATTGTGTAAAGCATAAATTGGTCGCAACTCTTATGTTGCTCGAGCATTTCAAAGACTAAACAAACCGTAGATATTTAATTCAGTGCGCACGACGCGTTTCTGAAACAACCATCAGAAGATCAGATACTCCCAAAGTAAAAAAAAACAAACGGAAAATCAAATAACTAAAAAGTCTTTAATTTTGGTAGTAAGAACACCGAAGGCTTAATACAAGACAGCCAAAAGCGACCAAAATGTTATGTAAACGTAATATGTAGAAATTATTTGGATATTCGAACAGGACTTATTTTTTATGAAATATAAATTTAGATAATTATTAGCGTGTTTCTGAAAATTGGTTAGACGAATAATCAACAGTTTTTCTTAATTACGAGTGACCTCTATTTTTATTTTCTTGATAATGTTACCGGCGTTTTCTCCCTGTTAATAAATATCTGATTAATTTTGCATCCTTCAACTTATATTAACCCCAAAGATTATGATTTGTTACAGCCAGCAATCCACAAGATACCCCATTAACAATAGATTTACCATCAGTGTTAAAAGTATAATCATATTAGCAGCAGTTTTAATAATATTTCGTACCTACATATCTAATATTAGTTTGTTTTATTACTTTATGTACACTTTATGTCCATCACAACACTTCAGCGCAAGGTTAATTTACTGTTTACGTGCAAATTACCATTATAATAGCTTCTTAGCTCGCCATCGGTCAAATAATGCTTTATAACTTGTAATTGTATCCTGAGAATAATGGTCTACACTCTACAGGTAGCACGTTTATATTTAGTTAATTATGAGGGTTATTTTACTGTTTATGTTTAGATTCTCATGATATAAAACTGTACTTCAGTCAAAGGCTTTAAAATACTATAAAACTACTATAATTGCATTCAATATCACTTTACATTTTTACGTTATTAAATGCAACTGAAATTATTACTATTTGTTTCAATATTCAACATTTCCAACTGTTGTGCGTAGTAAATAGTTTTCGTAACGTTCGAAAATAGTTTCGGAAAGTGGGCGTGGTTGAATGGATATGAGCTTCAAATAGTTTCGGAAAGTGGGCGTGGTTGCGTGGGCGTGGATATGAGCTTGATTGATATTTCTGTAATATTAATATTTCTGAATATGATAATACACATCGGCAAGAGAAGTCTGAAGGCACCCAAGTAGTGATCAGCAGCCGTGTATCGAATAAAGATAGACAATACAATGATCAGAAGGGGGAAAAAAACACAAAACACTACACACTACATGAACCCCGCAAAAAACTGTGTCCCGACAGAATAAGCTGTTCCTGTTCTACCTACGATTTTAAGCGTACCTGATGAAGGTTATTCCACGTTAGATTTTGAGCGTACCTGATGAAGGTTATTCCAGAAACGCGTCGTGCGCAGTAAATTTAATATCGACGTTCGTTTATTATTTTTACTCCTATTAACACCCGTCGTTTTACCCGAAAGAGGAAAGAAATGTGGTAGTGTGACTACAACAAACGGAAAATATCCATGGTCATTTGTGAAACAGATATTCCTTAACGGTTATGACCTCTTAGTCTTATCATGTAGTCTTCGCTACAACGGGCAGTAATTTTAATTTGATATAACCTTAACACTGCTGTTTTTAAAGATTTAAACTTACATATCAAATATTTAAGAAATAGCATTTTACCAAAATAAAATATTTCAATTTAATTTAATTTCAGGTATCAGAGGATCGTCCATACATCCACGTTTTTTGTCCTCACCTTCACATCTTACATTTAATAGAGGAGAAACAGCATTATTAATCTGTACTGTAGAAAACCTAGGTACTAAAACTGTAAGTACTTTAGAGCTAATAGCATAAAATGGTGAAAGAGATTTAGTAACTATTTGAGATAATTTGAAATGTCAGTGGCCTTTTGAGAAAGATGTCAATTATATGTCTTTATACCGTTAAGCATGTTTCAAATATATTTTATATGTCCTATTGGGAAACAGTATAAGTTCAAAGTGCGTTGTTTACCCCGAAAGTTAATCTAAATAATAAGCTTTAGCCCATGTATTAGACGACAGCGTATGAAGAGATGGATATACGGATATGTCTGTCAATGTACAGTCATGTCAGAATGAAATAAAAGCAATTATTGATATAAATTCAAGGGATTATGGGTTATGGTGTTTAACGCCACTTTCAACAATATTTCAGTTATATCACGACTGCTCTTGATCTAAATACAAATTATCATTGTCATCGTCATGTTTATTATTATTATTATTATCATCTTTTACTTCTCACAGTAATGTCAATATTCTTTTACTATCCAATCCTTCGACTTATAGTGTACATGATGAAGGTTATTCCAGACACGTGTCGTGTTCATTTTTGATCTCTACGTTTTTATAATTCAATATTCAGCAGATACACTACAATACGACATCATGCAGATTTAGCGACAAAATGAACATGTGAATTACATGCATTTTTATAGAACGTGCATATTGCATTATTCCTTTCTGACTTAAATATAGATTCTTGTTTTTACGTAATATTTGACAATCGATGGCACCTTTTCCATGAGTAATGACCATGTGAAAGTTCTTTTACACCAATGTTGCAATATATAGTACGTTTTCTACTAGGATGAGCATTGCATGTGAAATGCGCTTTTACATTATGACACCAAAGATCTTCTATTTTCTAAAGACCGATAGTTTTGATGAGAATATTTTGTAGAAATGTCAGATATTGTTTTGCTTAATTCACTGTCTTCGTTTGTTTATCGAATTACACATCAAGGGAATTACGCTAAATGTAGAAAATTACATAACTGTACCAATTCAATTTAACAGCTCATGTATTACATATATTAATGAAAAAGGTTTTTTTTATTAAAAAATAAATAAAAATAGTGTTTATTGATACTTGGCACATATGATCAAGATAACAGCAGCAAAATGAACCAATCAATAAAGCAAATTACGTTCTCGTAAAGTACATTGCGTATGGTAAGTATCCTCTCAAGATCAGGTTGGTTTGGTTTGATTTAAGGTGTCTTAACGCAACTTTCAACAATATTTCAGTTTATCGTGGCGGTCAGTTTTATCGCAAGTCACTGACAAATTGTATCACATAATGTTGTATCGAGTGCACCTCGCCATGAACGGGGTTCGAACGCGCAACTTTAGTGGTGATATGCACTGTTTGTACAAGTAGTTATAAATCCGACTATCACACGATTACCATCACGGCGGTCCCCTCAAAATCTGGAGTGTCTAAACTCATGTTTCAAACAATATTCATATATATGAGCTATTAACACACAATGCAATTGCATTTCGTCATATGTTGATGCTGTAAATATTAAATTAATCATACACTGGTAAAGACTAATTAAAAACAATACCAGCATCTCCTTTCATCATACAAAACATTTAAATTCATAGATAAAACGTGTCTATGAATAAAAAATATGTTGCTAAAATGGGGCCGTCGTGGTCGTGATCGCATGGTAGTTAGATTTACAACTACCTATGCAATCAGTGCCTATTACCACTAACGTTGTAAATTCGAATCCCGCTCTGTCAAGGTGTACTCGATACAACAGTATGTGATAAAGTTTGTCAATGACTTGCAACAGGTCGGTGGTTTTCTACGGGTACTGCGGTTTTCTCCACCAATAAAACTGGCCGCCACGATATAACTAAAATATTGTTGAAAGTGGCGTTAAACATCATAACCCTGTTGCTAAAATGTTCAAATAGCAATGAAACATTATTCAGTTTAAAATGTAGCTATAACATTTCTTTTTGTAAGTATTATGGCGATAGCACGCATTATTTTAATTCAAGCATTTAAATGCCTTAAGTGCACTAATGCAATATTAAGTGGTAATATAGCGAAAAAGATAATTGATACGTCTCATGTGGCACATCAATGTCATTGTCTTTAGTGATATAAAATACCCTTGTCACCTATTTGCACCATTATAATTCCAATTATAAAGTTATCTATCAAGGAATTTACTGTGTTGCTATAATATTAAATACGTTCTACAGCTGTCAAACACAAAGTAAATATCGATCTAATATCAAGTAAAAAAAAACGTAATTAAATATTTGGCCTTGAACTTCATAGATTCATCACTTTAATTGGCTGATTGCTTGAATAAATATTCATATCAGCCAAATTAGAAATATAGGTAAATACAACAAAAACGTTAATAGTAATACAGAAGTTTATCAGATAATACAGAAGTTTATCAGATAATACAAACCTAGATATCTCATATAGTGCACACAACGCGCTTCTGGAATAACATTCATCTGGTTCCCCAACCATTACATTGTAGTAGCCGTTGCAAACCTCAGAATAAAAATGAACAAACCAGTTGTTTGATCAAAATACAAAAGTATTCCATTTTCAGATATTATATATATTAGTTATGTATGTCTAAATAAAATGAAGAAAATAAATCTCACTGTCGAAACAGTTCCAGAAACAGTTCCAAAGATCATCGTAGAAATCTTAGAAACATTGACCAAATCGATATCTCTAACACACACATACAAATGGCCGTTTACTTTCCTGGCTTGGTACATGCAGTTTAGTAACAAAAATGCGTGGTTAAATTAGTTTGTATCGGCGCAAATCCCCCAAATATGCTATATCTATACAATATAAAGCCTTCACAATACATGATGTTGTATTACAGATAACGTGGAGGAAACTTCCATATATAACTCCAATCACTGCTGGAGGAAAACTTTTTGCTCAAGATTCTAGATTTGAAGCAGTTCATATACCATGGAAAGATCAGTGGAATTTAAGCATAAAAAATGTACAGATGCAAGATGCTGGTATTTATGAATGTCAAGTGGGAACACGAGGAAAAAAACTTAGACAAAATATAACATTAACTGTGATAGGTTAGTATAAATTTGATGATAATCAACCATTTTCACGTGCGAACAAAAATAACAAGAGGAAAAATAGGATAGCATTGATCGTATGCATACACTTACATAGGTCATCTATTTTGGAATCCAAGTCTTATGAAGTAATTGCATAATCATTTTTTGAATATTAGCAATTCGTGTAATGTGTCATTTAAGGTTAATGTTTTGTGAAATGTTAGTTTCCTCCTAATACAATATAGTCATCGTTTATTTCGTGACATACACAAGATCCTTGTGACAGAAATTTTTTTCTTTTTCACGTATATGTTCGTAATGTTGTTCTTGCTTCGTCACTTTATTTGGACTAATTCACTTTGCGTTGCCTAACAATGATCAGTATAATGTAGAAATTCCATTACCAATATTAGCGTAGAAAGTTGTAAGTCATATAATTCTTGGAACATACAAGCAGTAAGGACATTTACATGCCTTCTATAGGTACAAATGTACATGTATTTGCTGTATCATAACCGTTCCGTATAAAATGTCATACACTATGCGATATTGTCAATGGAGATAACGGGAATTTTCAGACAATTATTGAAAAGAAATAAAACATTTAGTCACAATGTATATAAAACAAAATGAATTTTAAATTTCAAAATCCACGACAATGGATTCAAGGATTTTATGCAATTTGATTTGTTGTTTAAATTAAGAAAATACAGAAGCAGTCTAATGTGTCTGTGTGTCGCAATGGCATATATTTAGTAGAATTTGTATGGAGTGATACTTAATTATACACTACTTGTTCTGTAACGTTTTCGACGGTTCTGTATCCTTATTATATAATAAATATTATTTTATCATTTCAGATGTTGTATTAACGAGAAAACCAGGTATTTAGATATGCATTATTGATAATATCTTGTTATCTTGTTCGACTGTCAAGTAAGCTATTTGTAAAATGTGTCATCTATGGTCGATTTTATCATTTCACTACTTACATTGATATTCTGTCATCAAAACCGCCACAAAGTTATCGGTGGACTAATGGTTAGCGTGCTCTCCTCGTGTGCGGTAGTATGCGGGTTCGAGCCCCGGTTGGATTCAACCAGCGACTGTAGAATTGGTATGTGTTGCCTCTCCGTTAAGCTGCCAAGATCCAGGATAATCTACCCTTGTGGACCGACATGTCTATCGACTAACTGTTGTTTCAGTGAGATAGAACTACAGGGATTCATCACAAACAGTACCAAGCTAACATATCAGGTTATCAATATACTAAACGTGCAACAATTGCTTTAAGACGGGTTTAACTATATTTTGCATAACATATAGTGCAAGTTTGGGAAACCAAAATAACAAATGACTACCATGCACATTAATTCGCGTCTTTCTCTTCTAATGTCCCTAGGTAGTGTTTTGCAGTGTCACCTCTTCCTTCTGCAGTATATTCTGCATTTCCATATTATAAAAGATTATTTTAAACAGTGATGTTCAACAATTGCATACACAACGAACAACCACTTCTCACCTCAAGCCATTGAACACGACATATTGTGTTAAATCCAGGTCCTAGCTTGAATTGGGACAGTCACAAAAATATATTATTTTTCTTTTGTACAACGTTACCATGAATAGCAACACTGTCTTCTGAATAAGGGTAATAACAAAATTACCGAATACCGAGCAATCTTCTAAAGGGAAAGTAAAAACTCATAAATCAATAAGCAGACAAAATCAGTCAACAACCGGAAAACTCGCAATGGCCCTGACTTGGTACAGGCATTTCTAAAGAAATGGTGGATTGAATCAGATTTTACGGCGCCAAACCCCTCGCTTTCATTACGGCTCAAAGGTTCCGGTTGTCATTATAACAGCATTTATAACAATACTGGAACAAAATAGGTAAAATAATAGTAAACACAGTACTAAATTCAGCTAGGAGGGTATCTAATATATCTCGTGAACCATCTCCATCAATAACTACGAGTCCTTTGAAGTATTTTAATTACGACAGTAAATGTCAAAAGCATTTTTACGTCATACATTCACAAAAAATATTTTTGACATTGTAAAACCATGTATACCAAATCCTTATCTTTATACATTTTTACTATATGAAAATGCATATTTTACCATTGTATCTGCAGAGACAGAATATATTTCGACAAAATCTTGATATCGGAATATAAAATTTTTAAGCGATCGAATAAGGTGAATCTTTTTATAGCCCTGGTCCAGTAGCCTGTTTTTCAGATAAAGATGACGAAAGCAGTTGCTACACATTATTGCAGATATGAAACGCGTCATCGGGAATACACATTGGACACGATCACTAACAATAAAGCCGAAAATGTATACACGATTGACTACATTCCAAAACATACTGTGAATGATAAAAAGGTTTGGTTTGTACATGTTGTCTCGTATATTTCAGAAATTAGAATTTCAGGAACAGAATTCCCAGAGAAGGGAGGCTCTGTTTTTCTTTTATGTAATGCAACGGGAAAGAAATATCCACCAGATAATATAGAGTGGTACAAAGATGGAGAAAGACTTTTTACTGAGTCAAGAATATACATACGAGAACATGTAGCTCAAAATGCAGGTGTATTAACAAGTTCATTAGAAATAATAAATGCAAAATTAGAAGACAACGGAACATATATTTGTAGAGCAACGAGTACTACAGACGAACCTATGATAACAAGAATGAATGTTAATGTTTTAAGTGGTAGGTTACTAATTTATATTATATATAATATTCAACTATATTAAAATCTGCTTAAATGTGTATTTAAGATAATTAGTTGTTTTTTCTGTTCATTAATGTTATTTGTGTTTATCGTACTATTCAACAATTTTTTAGCGATCATGATAACCAGAAATAAAATAAACGTTAGACAATACTGAAGGAGCAATCACATTGGACGATCCAGAGGAACTGACAACATAGGGTACACAAGATGAAGAAAAACAAAATAAAAAGACAATATATTGTAAAAATCCTAGTCAATATACTTTCAAACTCGATCACACAGGCCCATTATACATTAGACAGATCGGAGTACACAAAAAGAGTTTATAAATTATATTATATATATACAAAATTCTAAATTTATCAAGGATATACGGTATCATGCTCTTTAAAACCAACTTTCAGTTATATTGAGAAGCACAGTAATAAATATTACCATCCGTATTAATAATTTGTGATAAACATAATTCATATTTCATATCGATCTATCTATGTAGCAAACAAACTTTTAGAACTGGTAAGAAAATATGATACCAAATCTTCAGAACGGCTGAAGAATGCTCGTTACGGCCAAATGCATGTTCTATATTTATGCCTAATGGCAAACAAATATGTTCTGCAGTTATATACAAGAAATGAAAGTCAACTAATTAGAAAACTGCAAGCAATCAGATGTGTTTTTAAGTAGGAATACTATATTGTGGGTACATCCGCATGTCTCAACAAACGTTTAGAAAAGATTGCTCATTTCTGATCGTATCATATAAGTTCTGTTTAAGTAATAAACATTTCTAAAGAGGAAACCATTGCAGTTAAACAAACCATGTCGACTAAAGCAAACCATTGATATCTGATTATATTAACATGCATCTTTAGTTGCAGATGTCATTACAGAACTGAGTGCTGAAAGCGTTAATAGCTTGTGACTAATTAATTAGTTCTTTGAAGTAATAGTTTTTGTTTTGCTTTTTTCAGCTGGTTCGAACTATGCAAAAAGAGGTAAATATATTTTATTAGGATAGCATCAGTCTTCATAAATTTCCTTGAGTAAATGATCGTTAAATATGCATTAGATATTAATATTGGCTGGTTCGCAACTTGAACAAACTTCAAACATCAAATAAGGCCTTGCTCGATCTAATGATATTACCTATCTTTGTAATTGGATGCGATATCAAACCAGTTTTGAATGTACCGTTTCATTGTGTATTTTTTCGTTTGCAATCATTATGGTATTTATGGGGTATAGTAGTTTCTGACATGATGCAAAGATCGTCTTCAGTGTGTCTTTGTATCGTTATGCAGTAAAGACTTTGATGACCTAAATGTCCTTTACGAGCCTGGAGTCAGTCAAAGAATATAAAAAGTCGAACCTGACTAAGATAAATGATTCAAACTTTTGTTGATCTCAATTAATTATTTCAATCCCGTTCATGGCGAGGTGTACTCGATACAACATTATGTGATAAACTTTGTCAGTGACTTGTGGCAGGTCGGTGTGTTTCCACCGCTACCTCGGTTTCCTCCACCAATAAAACTGACCCCCACGATATAATTGAAAATAATGTAGGTGCTAAACACCATAGCCACAACCATATCCTAAATCAATTATTTATTATTTAATAATCATATGCATGCGCACAAATAATTATCATCATTAAATGTTTGTCTCAAATATTTTGAGTAAAATAACTGTTCAAGATGATCCAATAGCATTAGATTTGATGCATCGTTCTGATTTGTAGGACAATTGTACATGTACATTCATTCTTGTTATGCATCTTATATCTTTGGTAGCTGATTATAATTGATTGTATAGTAATAGATTTATTCATTTAACTGTAAAAGTTACGAATATTTCTACAAACGCACGAAAAGAAGTAGAAACACAGGACATACTATCATCTTGTACTGTGTTTTGATAATATTTATGAAAAGTAGCTGAACGCATATTTTCCGCATTGCACTGCATCTTTTAAGACCGACCGATATATGTTATATGTGTCATTTCTGTTTTATATCTGTGTCACAAATTACCACGGATATGTTCCACTTGTCGTAAACACTTCCCGGTCCTTTCCTCATTCTCGACTTATTACCGGGTTTGTAACTAGTTTAACACGACGGGTGTCATTGGTGGAGCAGGAACTGCTTATCCTTCCGGAGCACTTGAGTTCACCCCCGGTTTTTAGTGGGGTTCGTGTTACTTGATCTTTAGTTTTAAATGTATTTTTTGTCGATCGTTGTTTGTCCTTTTGTCCTTTTTCTTTTGGCCATTGTGTTGTCTGTTCTTCTTCGATATACGGATTATGGTTACCCCTTTGGTATCTTCAAACACTTCTTGTAAAATATTTATCACTATTTCTATTATTTCAGGTACAATAAATCACACAGCAAAACCAGAAAGTATGGATTCCCACGATGCAGCGAGATTACTAAACTCTACAGTTGGACTTATCTCTTTTCTAGTCCTCATACAAGTGATTTTACAGATTGTGTTTTTAACGTGATAATTGTGACAAGACATATCACAACTAGACAATACATTTACTATAGCAATTACTAAACGGGTTACATCATCTTGAACTACTAGTATATCATATGGATCCATGTCCGTCCTTCCATCAATGACCATATTACATTGTAAATATCCATTCGCATTTCCATTTTGAATTTACTCATCTCTACACATAGTTGGACATACACAACATTAGTATTTTGTATTCATTATGTCAACATTCCGCTACCATTTTCCCAATTCCACTGAACCCAATGAATTCGAGGTAGGCTAGAACTTCCAACAACATGTCCCACATTTGAGGTATGTATATTCAACGCCATAATTTAGTAATTCGTGTTATACATGTATATTGTATTTATTTTGGGAGCCTCATGATCGTATCGTAGTAGGATTTACAACTACTTATGCAGCCAAAGACTATCACCACTAAAGTTGTGAGTTCGAATCCCGCTCAGGACGAGGTGTACTCGATACAACATTATGTGATAAAGTTTGTCAGTAACTTGCGGCTGGTCGGTGGTTTTCTCCGAGTACTCCGGATTCCTCCCCCAATAAAACTGACCGCCATGATATAACTGAAATAATGTCGAAAATTGCGTTAAATATGACCATAACCAATATTGTCTTTATTTTTAAGAAGGGGCAATCAAATTACGTGGCAAAATTCTGACGAATGGCTATTCCAATGATATTTCTTTGCAGAGTCGACTAATTGTATCAATTAACATATTTTAAAAACTCAATGGGTCAATGAGAACTCACTCAACATCGATCTGTAAGGCCCCAAATGTTGTTAAACATGTCTCGCCTCCATGACAGATACGTAGGAAAAATAACTTGTATAAAGAAGCTATGTGCAAACAGTATATTAATGTTTGTTCGTTCGAGTTACAACTATTGGTAATCTTTACTAGGTTTTCTATAAAAATAACGTTCATTAATTACTTATTCGTGATTTTCTCCGATCACTCGGATATTCATCACCAATGCTGAAAACTTTCGAGTATTTAAGATCTAACGGAAATATTTATCAATGTGGTATTTAACACCCACGCTGATAATACGAAGCAAAATGCGACATTAAAATAAACGGTTTTAGAATTATATGTTAACAAAAACGTAGATATCTAATTTAGTGTATACGACGCCTATCTGGAATAATCTCCATCATGTACTCTCAGATTGGAAAGCCAAAAAAATCAAAACTTTGACAGCAATAAAACCAAAGGGCCTAAACAGGATAGTCAAATTCGACTAAAATATTATGTCATTTTCACAAGTACATGTGATATTAGTACAATTGTTAGAATTTGGTGTTTTTGGCATGTGAAATTCTAACTACATTTTATCCATTATTTTATAATACCAGGTTTTACTACATTTGAACATTGGTGAATAATCTGATATTGAGCGAGATGTATTATTCTTTGAGCCATATTAATCATCAAGTTACTGCTTTAACCCTTCTATCGAAGCTATGTTGTATTGGGTAATTCAGAAAAATACCGATTTTATACTATAAATTACATATTAATGCAATGTTAACGATTGCATATTATTTCCAAGATCAGTTTTAAATGTTTAGCTTTGGAAGAGGTTTTATGCGTAGAGTGAATGCTTATTGCTTAACGTCAACAGAGCCGTTTTTGCAGATATAACTTGGCGAGGACAAGTTACATTTGTAAATTCGATGATATGATGGTGATAATGTATGTGCTTTGTACTAGACCAACATACTTAGTTATATTCTGTTAGAGTAAAGTATCCAATGAATTCCTACAATCTGATTGGCTAATTAAGACGGGGATATCAGACCGTATTCCCTGGGTAAGGACGAGAATATTGAAAACTGTTTCAAAATGGCGTATATTTATCGCTTTATATATTTGTTTTAACATAAATAAAAGATCTTGAATACAACTTTTAATAAAAAGATGCATTTTACGGAATCTTTCATATCCGTCCTCATTTTGTCTTTGTACTGAACAAGGGAGATAACAAGTAATTTATCGTCTGCTAAAATGGCAACAAAAAGATTTGCATCTCACACGGGCCTTGAACAGTTGGAAATAGTTAATGTGAAGCAGGTACGGATTCAGACAGTGTGCTCCCAGTACAATATTCTCCATCTTTGGTTGTTGTTGGTCGGTCAGAATTTTCTCTTAGTTCTTCAATATTTGTGGTCAAAAGTAAGTCTTCAACAATGAGAAATATCATATTCTGAGAATGATATACTCTTTAATATTGGTACAAGAAGACTTTAACAGAATATAATTGTTATTCGGGCTTCACATGGGATACGGGTTCATATTCCCTGAGCCGAAGGCGAAGGGAATATAGAATACAGACAGGGAATATTAGACCGAATTATTCTGTCGTTTAGAAAGCCCTTTCTATCATTCTATATTTATCTTTTACTTATCTGACTTAGAAAGCAGCATAAAAAAATAAAAAAAATAAAAATAAAAAGTCCGATAAGTAAAAGATAAATATAGAATGATAGAAAGTGCTTTCTAAACGACAGAATAATTCGGTCTAGGGGAATATGAACCTGTATCCCCTGTGAAGATCCCGAATAACATATAATATCGCACTGAATCCTCAGTTTGCGGGTAGATATGTCGATCCATCCGGATATGCTATCCCGATTCTGAGCAAAACAGTCTCCGTTGTTACTCCCTAATACTGCTCACTTAGAGGAGAATCAACAAATACCAACTGTGTAGTCTTTGGTTTGACATGACTTGGCTAGAACCCACGATATACTCCTCTCGAGACGAACACTGGCATGGTTTTTGCTCTAGAATATTGATATACATTATAATCTACTACATATAACGCGTAACGTATATTTCGTTTCAGTTCCAGTCTGTGGGTGGCACAACGTTTTAAACCAACAATATCAGTAATAGATTGCAGTTGGCCTGATTAAGTGTGTCGAGTGTATGTTGGCAAAACAGTGTGGTTTACATAATCATCTTAGGAACAATGTGATTGCTATTGATGACAGAAATGCAGACTATTTTTAAAGTATTCCATAATCTTCATGTTTGATTAATTGATATTGCAATTGACAGTGCTTTTAAAAATATTTCCACTCATCCTCGGAGTGGTGTTTCGTAAAAGTACATTTTTATACGTACTGTATACATTGTTTATTATATTTGAACGATTAAGAGCAGCGAAGGGAAATAACTTTTGATATAATATCGTTTTCCTCAATTCTTTTAATGTTATATTTGTATGCATTTCACATCATGAAACTCTTTAAGCCAAAGTTTATGTTCTCAACTAAAACATGCTGATTTATTTGAGGAAAAAGTAAGAAAATATAATTATTTTTAATATTTTTAATAATTACAGCAGGAACGATTGCACAGCACAAAAACCCATCACAATCTTCATATTAATAATTTACATAATACTTTTGGAGCAATGGATAGGGGTCAGCTGTAAATTAAACATACCAATATAATATAGATGGCATATATTGTGAATGAGGAATTATCTGCATATTTTGACAGAAAGTCGGATTATCAGTTAAATATAATATAATGTCTTTTGTCGCCATACGATGACGTTCATAATAAAACATATTAAACAACAGCTATTTCTTATTTGCTTAGACATTGTACAATTTATTAATGTCTGTCATTCAAAATTATGCAGTTCCTTCAAATTCAATCGCACAAAATTGTGTTAGTATTCTGTTTTCCGGTACGAAGCATTTAAAGATACCAAATCGAAGATGAACAAATCATTTAATGGCAAAAAAAAAAAATGAAGTCAAACAATGGAATATAAAATAGTACACATAAAGCTAAACATTAAAAATACGGAGTGAAGTATGGTGCGTGCTCAAGAAGGATATACAGTTTCTGCTCCACTGGTGTCACCCGTTGTGTTACTGTTTAACGACACACACATCATGTGATAAGGAAATCGTGTCTACACCATTAAATAAGATAAATAAAACATGAATACCCTTATAAAACAAATGGGAGTAAAGACAAACGAACACAGTTTTGCACAAAAATCATAACGACATCCAAACATGGACATGAAAAAGTGCAGACTTGTAATTGGACAAAATGAACAACACTAAACCAAGAAAACGGGATCTATATTGAATGTTCTGGAAGAGGAAGCATAACCTTGTGCAGGTTAGTGAATCAACTACACAACTGTGTCTCAAGGTTTGATCATTCCCGCTTTTGGCACATTACAGACAGCTTGCAGCAGGTTTAACGTTCTTATGATGAAGTTTTTTGTCGGCCCATCCGTTCCATCATCGCCGATTGTCCTGTGTCAATCAAAACATCCGCCCGTCACACCTATCACATGTACATAAATGACTAAACAGCAATCAATCAAAACGCAAACAAACGTGGGAACTTAGATTGAAATTCACTATTTCTTTTTAGGATAAATTTGAAGTAATTCGCTACATGTACCTATGATTTAACATGTGTGTCTAACTTCGTACTATTATTTCTGACAAACTATAAAGTTATTTCAGAAACACAGTTCTGACAGTTCTGACATACTTTAAGGTAATTTCAGAAATGCATTGTGTGCACTAAATTAGATATTTACGTTTTATTTAATACGCTTCGCAGAGAACACAGTGAATAAACCCAATTGTTTTGTCATCTATATTTCCCTAGATATTGATATTATATCCATTTTCTTTAGCAAAATGTTGCTAATTCGACCAAATATTCACATAAAGCACAATTTGTTCCGTATACCAATCATGCTGAATCAATTTGATGGTAATCTGTAGATGATATAAACTATTGTTGGTCAATATTCAAGACTACCTACAGAGAAAGGTCATATTAACTGTGCTGAGCTTCAGAAAGATTCACCCTTATTCTTTAGCTAGGAATTCCATAATTCAGCAAGACATTTGTTCAGCATACCCAGCTATTAAAATACGATTCCAAATTGTTTGTCGCCTAGTAGATAATCATAGAAATATCGTTATTAGGCAGATGTCTCTTATAAATGTAACCTACATATACAACTGCGTGTATGATAAGATAGTACAATGTGACACTAGCTGGCAATACACATCTGTTATGCAGTACTTGATTATACCTGTACGAAATAATCATTGCACGGAGGCCGTTGTAGTCGCGATCGTATGGTACCTGGATTTACAACTACCTTTACAATCAGTTCCTATCACCACTAATGTTGCGATTTCGAATCCCGCTCATGGTACAGTTAATGTACACTGTATCTATAAATACAATGTTCTAAACGAGAACATAATATTGTTGATTATAAAAAACAAATAAAATGTTAGGAAACTGGAGAGGCAATCAAGAATGGACCATCCAGGACTACAGGCAACTTTAGGCATAATACACAAACGGAAAACAACAAAACAAAACAAAATACAAAAATTTTAAAATAATGAGCTATACGGACTACACCGAAAAAAGAGTGTTAACCTATATTCTCTGGAGGAGTGAGATTAATGTTTTATAAGACATTCCCCCTATTACTCATAGTCAAGTGTGGTAAAAGCTTTGTCGATGACAGAGAGAGGATATAAAATGAGTGACAAAATGTCAGTGAATTCTGTAGACCAATAAAGTGTGGCCTGTTATAAACGTTGCATATACAAATGTACATGTAACAACAAAAGCTGTTCTGGATATGTCCGACCTTAATACAGATGTGAGTCTCATATGTGTATCTCTCATCTTCATGGTCTTTGTTGTCGAAGTCAAGTCATCTTCGCCAAAGGTAGGGGGTTTTTACCGTCCTTTTTTCATATTTTTTACCTTATTATAGCAGCTAGCATTTTATGAATATACGGATGCATTTTGGTATTTACAACACTAAATATTACCCCTCTGCCTTGCAGGAGTTAGAAGAGGTATTACGTCCCTGAGTTTTGATATTAAAAATATGTAATTCATTGATATTGTGGTGAAACTACTAGGGTTATCTTTCTTGTTTTATTGGCATTTACTAAATGTAGATCCATGAAACAGTAAAGATTATAACTGCTCTGATTACTGGTCTTCATGGAAGGCATAACGTACTGGCAAGTCTAAGATTTTGGAAAATCTAAACAAATTAACTTCTTTAATCGACATCGCGGCTTTTCGTTTTGTTTTGTTTTTGTTTGTTTTTGTTCGTTTGGTTTTATGGTGTTTAACGCCAATTTCAACAATATTTCAGTTATATCATGGCGGTCAGTTTTATTGATGGAGGAAACCGGAGGACCGGGAGAAAACCACCGACAAGTCGCAAACCAATGACAAACTTATCAATTATGTTGTACCCCTCGCCTGAGCGACAGTCGAGTCCACAACATCAGTGGTGATAGGTACCGGTTGCATTGGTAGTTGTAAATCCAACCACCATACGATGACGGCCCGGGCAATTTGTTTTTTTATTCTATTGCTAAACTGCAAAAACGTGTAGCTAGCAAAATAAATAGAAAGTTTAAAACATACACTTCGTAAATACCAGAAAACAAGAAAGATAATTCTAGCCATTCTACCACACTCACAAATTTACACCATAGAACATCGAATTAATATAGCCCAACTTGTTGGTTTGTTACTAAATTATTTTTACTGGTATTTTATATATCAATTCTTTTCTGAAATTGGATATTAAAACGTTAATCTAAACCGATTTATTGACAAAAAGGTGTGAAAACAATAATTAATTTCTGTAACATGTTCTACTCAATTGTGTGCAGACGACATGTCTATTACGTTCAATATACCACAGGGGTAATCAAACGCCATTAATTGAACAGAAAAACAGGTCAACAAAAAGGGACAGGCAAATACACACTGTTCCGTCAGTATATCATCACAATTTTAAAATATTGCAATGAATATACATTCTTCCATGGTGTAGCATACTTTTAAAAATATTTCTGTATTTATTGGTGATATACAGTATCAAAGTATTACTATATTCATAAAAATCATCCTTTTATATCAACATAATATGTATCTACGTTTTCATTATTATCACAAGGTCGATATCTCTACTGGTGGACTATTAATCCTCATGGGCCGGGGAATCATCCGCGCAGTAATTAGTGATTCAGTACTAACATGGTTTATTAGATATAGCTATTATTGGTACTTACGGTTCGTAAATAGCGTATACAATGTAAATTTAAATTAAGGTGAATCCCCCTCAGATATAGGTAACATTCGCCAATTTTATGGCTATCTTATTCAGGCCCTTTAGCTTACTTGCTTTTCCGGGTGGCTCAATGAGTTAGGTCGCTGGATCTACAATGTAACAGCTCATACACGCCTATCACCAATACGGCGTGGGTTCGTGCCCAGTTTTGTAAATTATAAAAACAGTCCACTTGACTCGCAGTCGCACGTGATAAAGTTTACCAGTTGCTTGCCCAGTGTCAGTGATTCTCTCCGGGTATTCCGGCTTCCTCCACCGTTAAAACTGGTCGCCATGATATAGCTGAAATATTACTGAAAGTGGCGTTAAACACCAAAAATCAATTCAATCAAATCTTACTTGTTCCTAGAGTCTTTTATACTATTTGAAATTCCAATCTTTTGACTATGAGCGGATCTGATAAAGATTGTTCCAGAAAGTGTTGTGCGCACTTAAGTAGATATTTACGTTTTGTTATTCAATCATATCGTATTTTGCTTATAATACAGCAACGAAGAAAGAACTCTAATAAAAAAACAAATGGACTGAAATTACAAATGTCTTGAGGTCTGATTGGTTGAATAACTGCTCCTTCCCTGAATAGTATGAATCCAGTCATTATGGTGAAAATGAGGTTCTAGCTGCTACCATGGTTTACGTATGTAATCCATATTTATGAATTCGAATACACGTTTATACAGGAAAAAAAACACAAAAAAACCAACAACACTGATTGCACTTTACAATATACATAATATCAGAGACAAGTGGATTGATGTACTCATTTAACAAGAAATTATGATATAAAAACTACATTCCATTCCGGAGCATCAATGTTCACCCCCGGATGTTAGTGGGGTTCGTGTTGCTAGATATTCAGTTTTCTGTGTAGTGTTTTGTAGATCGCTGTTTGTCCTTTTGTACTTTTTCGGCTGGTAATTGTGTTGTCTGTTCTTCAATTTACGGATTCTGATTACACCTTTGATATCTTCAAACTCTCCTTTCAAGAGAAAATTCTACTATTTTTTTCTACGAGTTATTTCAAACGATTTTCAAATAAATGAAATATAATATATGTTGAACTAAATGTTACATAAATAAAAGCACATATTACATAGATATAATGTTACTCATCTATTTATATTGCTATCTACAAATAACATAAAACATTAATTCATTAACAGCTGTGTCACAAACGATCTTTTAATAAGAGTAAACTAACTAAGTAATTTCTCTCATCATCGTTCACCTACATCACACCTCAAAATGAAGAAACAAGGAGGTTAAGTGTTTTTGTAATTAGCTAATATATGTTACCTTCTAGTGTTTTGTATGAGATACATTAGAAAAAAATATACCTTTGAAATTTAGTTTCTAAGTAATGTAGTTTATTAAGTCTTAAGTTCAATCTCCTCAAGTACATGTAACCTTAACCGACTTTGGCTGTCATGTCTGGTCATGATCGTATGGTAGTTGGAATTTATAGCTATCTGTGCAATCAGTGCCTATCACCACTAAAGTTGTGAGTTCGAATCCAGCTCATGGTGAGATGTACTCGATAAACATTATGTGATAAAGTCGATGGTTTTCTCCGGGTGGAGTACCCGTTTCATCCACCAGTAAAACTGACCATCACGATATAACTGAAATATTGTTGAAAGTGGCGTTACCCACCATAACCGCAACACTAACCATTGGCTAATATGCTTAGATACCTTGGGTTACTTCCTCCCGAAGACTTTTGAATTATTTAACCTTCGACTCTTTAGATTATGGACATTTCTGATGAAAATTATTCTAGAAACACATCGTACGCACTATGTTAGATATCTACGTTTGACGACATATTTGTCTAATGCCATTATACCCAGGGGCGGATTCAGGGGGGGGGGGGTCCCATTCTACCCGTTATTTTATTAAAAGTACAACAAAGAGAAAGGAACTCATTTGTTAAAAATGAATTGATTTACATATGTGTTAAGTAACGGGTAAGGGTAATAACACAATTACCGAACATCGAGCAATCTTCCAAAGTGAAAGTCAAAACTCATAAATCAATAAACAGACAAAACCAGTCAACAACCGGAAAACTGGAAAAATCGTAATGACCCTGACTTGGTACAGCCATTTCCAAAGAAATGGTGGATTGAATCAGATTTTACGGCGCCAAACCTCTTGCTTTCATTACGGTTCAAAGGTTCCGGTTGTCACTATAACAGCATTTATAACAATACTGGAAATAGGTAAAATAGTAGTCAACAAGTACTAAATTCAGTTAGGATGGTAGAATATATCTCGTGAACCCTCTCCATCAATAACTATGAGGCCTTTTAAGTATTTTAATTACGACTGTAAATGTAAAAAACATTTTTCGTCACACATTCACAAAAAAATATTTTTGACATTGTAGTTGACTCCCTTAAGTGTTTCATGTTTTTAAAATATGAATACCGTGATATGAAGGTCAACATAGATCCAGCTGTAGGCGTGCCGTTAGGCTTTTGACGTATACTAGTGTTATTTTTTTTAAAGGACTATTTAAAAAAATCGAGAAAGCATCAGAGATGCAACAGCCGAGTTGCAAGTCAAAATCATTTGGTCTTGTTTTATAATTTGTCTATTCACCCTAATCATAAATATATATGGTTTAGGGGTGGGGATCTCAACCATTAAAAAGTTCACTTCAGGTAGGGGGTGGGGTATGACCCTGGGGCCTGAGCTATAATGCATTTAATTTGCCTAGTCACCCTGATCATACATATATATGGCTTAGGGGTGGGGATCTCAACCATTAAAAAGTTCACTTCAGGTAGGGGTGGGTTATGACCCTGGGACTTGAGCTATAATGCATTTAATTTGCCTAGTCATCCTGATCATAAATATATATGGTTTAGGGTGGGGATCTCGGTCACTTTTTTTTTTAAACAGATTCCCCAGCGGTGTGGGGCTGAGTCCCGGGGATAACAAATGTTGAATGCACAACTTCACATAGGCATCTCCACCCATACCAAATATTAAGTTTCTATCTTTTGTAGTTTCAGAGAAATGTGTAATTCTCAAAATATGTACTTTTTCTATAAAAAAAAAAACAAAAAACCCATGATTTTACAAGACAAAAACAATAGATTAATCTGAATTTCGAAATCGCTCTAAATAATAGTGTAATAATGCTTCCTAGCAAAAATTATGTTGATCGGCCAAAACCTAAGAGCGCTATCGCGTTAACGAAGATAGGCCAACATACGCCCGCCCGCACGCCATCCAGCCTTTCGCCAAAACATAAACCGACTGCAACTCGGCTAATATACGTGATATCAGTACGACAGTAGACAGATGGATTCATTTACCAATTTAACGGAAAATAATAATATACATTTTTTTGTATATAGTTATGAAAATTATTTCTACTACTTTATTTAGATGTCATGTAATTGGTTTTACAACTACTTATGCAATCAGTACCTATCGCCACTAACGTTGTGAGTTCGAATCCCGCTCAGGCGATGTGTACTCCATACAACATTATGTGATAAAATTTGTCAGTGACGTGTGGCAGTTCGGTGGTTTTCTCCGGCTACTCTGAGTTTCTCCACCAATAAAACTGACCGTTACGATATAATTGAAATATTGTTGAAAGTGGCGGTAAACGTCATAGCCCTAACCCTCATTTAACACGATTTTCAAATAAAAGAAATATATGTTGAATTTAGATTAACTGTTACTGAATATGTGTGTCACAAATGACCACGTATATGTTCCGTTTGTCATGTCCTGTCATGTTTAGCAAGAGTAACATGACGGGTGCCATAAGTGAAGCATGAACAGATTACACTTGCGGTTTATACTCGTTTTCAGTAGGGTTCGTGTTGCTCAAACTTTAGTTTTGCTGACCATTTTTTCTGTTTGTTCTTTTTTGTTTGGCAGTTGCTTTAATTGTCTAACCTTCGAATTACGGTTTCTGCGTACACCCTTTTGTATATTCAAACATTACATAGATACAAGTACGTATTACATAGATATATTGTTTCTCATCTATTTATATTGCTATCTACAAATAACATAACACATTAATTCATTAACAGCTGTGTCAACAAACGATCTTTTAATAAAGAGTAATAAATAACTAAATAATTTCTCTCATCATCATTCAGCTACATCACACCTCAAAATGAACAAACAAGGAGGTTAAGTGTTTTTGTAATTAGCTGATTTCTGTAACATCTTGATGCTTTGGCTAGATTCTATCTATCTAATTAAACACACATTTGATGCCATAAATATAAATTGTGCCAAAACTCTGGATAATGCCCGTTATATAAGACATGACTATTTTTTTTACATTTGTAATGTCACAAATATGAAAATTGAAACATTATATGTTATTGGGTTATCGTTATGGTTATGGTGTTTAACGCCACTTTCAGCAATATTTTAGCTATATCGTGGCGGTCAATTTTATTAGTGGAGGAAACCGGAGTACCCGGAGAAAACCACCGATCTGACGCTAGTCACTTTGTATTAATACCGAAACTAGTTGAATTATTGTTGTAAATGGCTATATTGTAGAGAGTAACATAATATATTTGACATTTTCTAGGGTTATCGCAGTAAATTTTTACATCTATGAGCATTTTCGCACATATACCTACTGGCTATTAACTCCAAGAACGACAGCAAACAGATTTTCTTTCATCGTTTATTTTACCAAGGAGGTTTACGTATAAGCCCAATCTTATTAATATTGTTCATATTATTTATTAGCAGAAAATATTGAATCTATTTGAGTATGAAATAGGTTTATGCTATAATAATCGTACCTTATAATTTGCAAAACAATTTTGCTTCGATCTGATTTATTCTTTATGTTTGCAGAATTCATTCCATTCATATACATGAAGGGATCATTGAACCATTTTGGGATATAGTTCCCATATCCTTATGAGCGTAACTCACTTCCTTTTATTATTTTTTTAAAAGCGGGCGAAAATATAATTTAACATGCCGGGATATGTTGATGTTTTCGTTGCATTGTCGACCATCAATGTGTAAATTTTCTATTTTAAATATCGAACGTTTAATAAAATGGAGGAAGAAAACAACAAAAAAGACCACACTGTCGGAACAAAATCTAATAGAAAAATAACAAAATGAGGCACATAAATACATGACCACAGACTTTCCTGGCTTTGAACAGACATTTCAATAAAAAGTGGCGGTTAAACGAGTTGTATGGGTCCATATCCCCATCTGATAGCATATTGTTATCTATGACAATTTAATTTGCTATGTCCGATTCCAGTACTATAGACATTGTCGCGTCGCTTGGTATTAAATTATTCTGATATAGATTCCTTTGTTTTAGCTTTGTCATGAGAACCAATACTTAATTGATGCAGGATTTTATGCTAGAGGGCAGAATTGACACGCTATAGTGGTATGTGGACAGCCGTGGATCCTAAGTGCATCTAGGGCATCACACGATTGCCACCCAGAGGTGCTGTGCAAATCTCCATAAACTCATAAGAATAATTTGAGTGAGTAAGTGAGTGTTGCTTAATGCCAACTCAGCAGTTTTTCAGCTAGCAAAATATCATGACGAGAACAACTTAATTTTCAATGATATGATGCTGTTGAAGTCCGCTTTGTATAAGATCAACATACTTAGTTGGATTTTTATAGTGCTAGCTCACTGAACCAACAGTACGCGGATAGACATGTCGCCCCATTTGGACGCATTATCCTAATTCCGAACCAACCAGACTTTGCTCTTTCTCTTTAATGCTGCGAGCTTTGCGGACAAGCAACAAATACTAATTTTAAAGTCGTTGACTTGACACGACCAGGGCTGCAGCCCACGATCTACCGTACTCAAGGCGAGCACGCTAGCCATTACACCACCGATGTGGTTAAAAGAGAAGAATACGACAAACAGTAAGTAAACTACAGTGCTGGAAGAAGGCCCTATAAGCTGATGCTTTGATTATCTTTAAATATATATATATATTTATATTTAAATTTAGACGATAAAGTGAAGGCTATAAATCTGTGTGATGGTGGGAAAAGTTGTCGGGCTGTAGCCGAGGAGATGGGTGTTGGTCGCACCCAGATCATGAACATTCTAAAAAGAAAAAGTGACATACTCGACGATTTTAAAAACAATATGCCCGGTTCAAGAAAACGTCAACGCCGTGTGACAGGAAATGAAGACATTAACCAATTATGCTGGGATTGGTTTCAGGAAGCAATTGGCAGAAGAATAAATATTAGCGGCCCATTGATACAGGAACAAGCTCTCAAGTTTGCTAAGGACCTTGGAGTAGATCAATTCAAAGCTTCAAATGGCTGGCTACAATCTTTCTTAAAGAGACATAGCATCGTTTTTCGTACAATGTCAGGTGAAAGTGGTGATGTAAATGTCACAATTGTATCCGAGTGGAAATCAAAATTACCAAATCTGATAAAGGATCCAAGAGATATTTATAATATGGATGAAACTGGTTTATTTTTTCGGGACTCTGGAAATCGTTCATTCTTTGTGAAAGGACAGGATTGTCATGGTGGGAAACGGTCAAAGGATCGTATCAGTGTCATGTTGTGCAAATATGATTGGGGAGAAGGAACCGATAGTTGTTATTGGAAAATCACGACAACCAAGGTGTTTTGGTAAAATGGATCCAAAGAGTTTACCAGTTATTTATCGTAATAATAAGAAAGCCTGGATGACCTCTGCAATTTTTGAGGATTGGATAACTCGCTTTGATAAGAAAATGCGTCAACAGAATCGACATGTTCTACTGTTTCTAGACAATGCACCAAGTCACCCCAAATTAACACTTAATAATGTAACTTTGCAGTTTTTACCTGCTAACACCACATCTAAATCACAGCCGATGGATCAAGGGATAATACAGGCTTTGAAGTTAAGATACCGCCGTCTTCAATTGCAGAAAATAATAATGAAAATGGATACAGATAAAACTTTAAATGGATCTGACTTACTCAAGCAAATATCTGTGCTTGATGCCATATATTGGATAAGTAACTCCTGGAATGATCTGGACAACTCAACTATCCAAAAATGCTTTAAACGGTGTGGTTTCATTCAGCAGGAAAATGTTGAAAATAACAGACAATGAAAATGATGATGTACCCCTAATTGTTCTACAAATGGCTAATAATCTTTTTGGCATTTCATACAAAAATCTTGTTGAGATTGACTCTGAGCTTAGTACTTGTGATACTGACAAAACAGATTGGACTCAAAATGCTCAGGACATTTTGATTAACAAAACTGATATTGAGGAAAGTTCAGACGAGGAGGATAATTCAGATGACATTTGTACTGTTGTGGAAATGAACCAATATACAGAAACAATGAAAGCATTTGCAATTGCACATGGAGATGTTCAACTATTAGCGGCACTGAACACTGTTGAAGAAAGATGTACTGCAATATGCATTACAAGATTATCTCAAACAAAAATCACAGACTTCTTCAAGACAGTAAATGTTTAGACTTTATTATCTTTCTACATATTCCATTAGAATTGTACCTTTGTTTATTACATTTATTTATTTATTTACAGTATTTGTATGTTTTCTTCAAATCATATCATATTGAGGCTTTGTTTATGCTTTATGGTGTTTAATGCCGCTTTCACCAATATATCAGTTATATTGTGGCAAACCCTCCATATAAAGGTTACCTGTATATAGTGGTCATTTTGTCATTCTCCCCCAGGTGACCACTATAGACAGGTTTGACTATATTTTAATACAGCTACCAATTGTTCCTATCCCATTTTTCGCAAATAAAATATTATGAAAGAGGACGATGTACTTGCGTTAATGTAAGTTTATATGGTTTATCTTGCAGGTTGTTGTCGCACGATCGTTATTATGACAATAACAATGCGACTTGCTCTAGCTTATATCGTAATTTTGGGTTACCTTGGGCATTATTCGGACATTGTCATAATCATGGAAATACCGTCGGTTAGGACAACCACTCTTCGGTTTCAAGAACCCATTTATTATTTGTCCATTAATAACCGCCTACTGGAATTGTCAATTATTGCTCTTTTTATTAGAAAAACAAAGTTGATATATGCTTTTCTTCATAAACGGTATATGTAGTTTTACATAAATTGTATATATGTTTACACCAAAAAAAGAAAAACGTGTTACTGAGATGAGAATAAGACATTATAAGTTGCTTTGGGATGGTTTTTACATATCAAATGTGTAATTTTTGTCAAGAATTATTAACTAAATTCAGATAATAATTGATTGTTGTTTGCTCAACACGCAATGGAAAGGAATAGAGTTAACCCCCTTTTATGCCCTCTTCATTCCTTACTGAAACAGATAACGTGTAATGCAATACATTCAATAATAACGCTTCAGTGCATCTTTTATATTTCAGTAAAGTATTACATCTGACTATAACATATCTTGCTCGGGACTTAGTGGAGCTGAACCTGAAAACAACACACAAGGGAGACATTAATATAATGTTAAAAGGATGGTTAAATAATAATTTTAAAAAGTCAATGTGTTGTGTGCATATCAAATGAAGATATCGAGAATTGTCTGTGTTGTTTTAACAGCACACCAGTTTGAATTTACTAACTACAGGAACGGAAGGAACACTAATGTATATGCATGTTGTATATTTAGCCCATACTTTCTTTGTCTTGTGTTATTGAATATTTTCCATATACCACATATGTTGTAATTGAAGGAAATGCTTTTGAGCTGATACTCATTCAATCTAATCTGACTTAGACTGCCTAAATTAGTAATAATTGGTAATAATGACAATCGACAAAGAAAGTATGGGCTAAATTGATTATACAATACCTGGTCATTAGTATATGAAAACGAATGCATCTCTGCTTCGCCTCGAAGCATTCTTTTTCATTTACACCCCAGGTCTATTGTTAAACCATATGCTTTCTATCTCTGAAACTGCCTTTCTATGAATTACTTTATTGTTATAAGAACAATAGCCTGTGTTCACAGGGTGTGACGACAGGGATTTCTGTAAACCCTTGTCTTCACACCCTGTGAGCACGGCCTATTGTGCCTACAACAATGAAGTAATTAATTACCACTCAGCTGAAGATAACACGAAAACTGGATATTGAAAAATGAAAAAGAAAACATAAAGATCTTGTTAATGAAGTATAGTCTGAACAAAATCCAAGCAATCGTTAAAAAAAACCTAAATAATAATAAATAATCGGGGAAAAAACTTGGTCGGGAAAGCAAATGTAAAAAGAAAATACATTATATGTTGGCACCCTTTCAAAAGTTTATCATTGGTAGATCTAGGTGGGGGGCTCCCCTTTTTTCGGAAAATTTATTAAAATTATGTGAAAATTGTCGAAATGAGACTATTATTACCTGTTTTTTTTTTATTCTGAAACCCCTTTTAAAATTGTCTGGATCCAAGCCTTTAAAAAAACAAAACAAAACAAAATAAAAAACATTGACCTGTTAAATGTGCACTTAAAACTGAACAGTCTATTGGTAGAAAACACTTCATTGAGCAGTTCTGCGTAATATTTGTGACAATATGGTTAATATTCATTTTCTATAAAAAGTTCAGTTTAAGATAACGTCTATCATTCCTGAAGATCAAATGAATACAGGTACATATCGAATAACATCTCTCATTATTAACCAATCAATCTGTTTAATCCTTAAATACAACTCAGTCGTTCAACCTATCTTTAAAGAAGAGGTACCCAATGGGGAAACCACTAAAATGTATCGATTTATGAAATCTAATGTTTCTGTGTTTATTGTTTTTGTTTTTTATGACATTTTGTAATGAATATTTCGTGTATTTAGAATAACATGGGGAGTAAGTTAGTTATACACTTCGGTATACGGTGTTTCTGGATTAGAAACACCTATACTTCAGTGTATAACTATTGCATACTATGACCAGGTATTGAATGACCTATACATATATCATGATTACTTTTCTTAATATCAATGTGTACAAAATAATGTATGCTGAAGACACAACAAATATACATGCACTATAGCATATCTAATTTTACACACCCGAGGTGCTGTTGGAGTTTTGTTTAGTGGTCATAATCGCGGACTTCTCATCTAATTAATAATGATTTTCTATCTATATCTTAGGATTACTTAATATAAATGTGTACAATATAATGCAAGATGAAGACACAACAATTATACATGCACCGTTCTATCTAGTTTTACCCGCACGAGGTGTGATTGGAATTTTATTAGTGGTCATGATGGCTGACATGCCAGTTATGTCTTGTTTAATATATGAATCTGTTTGTTGTAATTTTCTGGTTAGAGTGCATGTGTCACTGACGGAAATAGATATATAGTGTTCCAAATTACATGGGTAAATGTGATGTCTATGGGAGACGACGGTCAGTGATATGTCTATACCATGCATTATTTTGAGGCATTTTGTCAGTTTGTCTAGTGACCATTGGAATGTAGCGTGCGTCCATCATACATTCTTCTGTTTGAGTATACTATTTATAGCATATTTGATATATCTCGTTGCAGATAAGCAAATTCTCAAAGTATTTTACTGTTGGCACTCGCTGCTGAGTTGAAAAAAAAGTATATGTTCTTTCTTATCAAGCAATGGCCGAAGAAAAGAGAGAGGTTAAAGAAAACTTTATCAGAGAGATAGCACAAACAAAAACACAGAAAAAAACAACATAATTCATTACATAAATGAAATTTGGGAGAGAGGTCAAGTATGTCGAAGTGTATGTGTCTCCTGCCTCATATATAATATCAAGACAATCATATAAAGTAATTAACACATCCATCTTATCAAATTGATCATAGTTTTAAGTAATCTTATTTCTTCATCATCTGAAAGAAAGAAAAAACATAATTATAGCAAATTACAAATGATTATACATCTCAATTATAAGAAGCACTAACTAATGAGCATCTATTTCATCGATGTAACCTACTATACTTTTAAGTCCATGGAAACCCCCAAAAAGATACCACTGTATTAGAGAGATAACACTTTGATGTAATATGATTACTATGATTTATGAAATTTCTGAAACAATTTAAATAAATTTCGTGTAATTAATAAGGTGGAGGCTATTGGGCTGGTGGTGATACTCTCAGATTCTAAAATAAGGGATAAGGTTATGGTGTTTAACACCACTGTCAACAATATTTCAGTTAGATATTCCTTTGTTTATAAACTAAATCAACTTATATTTACGATGTTCTGAGTTCCAAATCTTAATAGTTTAATAAACATAAAATAGAAACGAAAAGTAATATTGTTTATGCCCCAATCCATTACATGGCATAATAGACCAGTCGAGCTTATCATTTCTCCTTAACTAATGCTGTTTTAATTTCATTATAGGTGTACATTTGTCTGTATTACCATTTATTATGGATTCTGGTAATGTGTAGTAATCTATCTTTGAAATGTACTTTCCAGAGTGCACGGCATTTTAGGAAACAATCTAACAAATAATAAATATATTACAGACAAAATCAATATCAATATATTTCAAAACGGTGAGCTCGGTTTATTTAACTGCTGCATAAAATAGCATATAAAGCTACGATTAGTACTTGAAGTTAATATAAGCAATTTAACACGATAAATAAATGTGTAGTAGTGTATGTCCTTCGATTTACGTGTTCGTATATCGCCTTTGATATCTTCAAACTTTTCTTGTCGAGTTACTGACACGAAAGTACCTAATGTAGGAATAAATAACAGAATGATAACTTAGACGACAGAAGCTTCTACAAGAAGCAGAAATTATACCACATACTAAAGGAGAGTTACCATCTCCTTCCCTATTTATTTCTAGTGGAGCAGGAACTGGTTATCCTGCTGGAGTACCTGCCTTCACGCCCGTTTTTTTTATGGGATTCGTGTTGCCGAATATTTAGTTTTCTTAACAGTATTTTATCGACAGTCGTTTGTTTTTTGGTTTGTTGTTTTTCTTTCGGCCATTATAGTGTCTTTTCTTCGATTTACGGCTTCTGATTAACCCTTTGACACTTGAGACTTTTCTTTCATTAAGCGAAACACAGATTCACATGTTCTTTATGAACACCTTTTTGCAATCGGGATGGGCAACTGAATGAATCGACCATGATGGAGATGGTAGAATAATTTTAGCATTACCTAAATACTCAAGACCAGATTTCAGCTACATTGATTCGGTTATTTTCCAGAGAATAGGTGATCCCATTTTAAGCATTCTCGATACAGACAAATATGTTCTAGAATATCGCTTAGATTGGGATACATGCATTCATTTTGAAGGTAGCGTAGTAGAAATTTACAATTAGGATAGCAACACAGTTGCAATAGTAATAGACTAAGGCAGTAATAGTCAATATCTAGGTTAATTATACGGATTTATCAATTCAAATTTGAATGTGTATAAGGTTTAGTCTCAGCTATATTTAGTGGTATCTGTTGTTTCATTTGTGCCCCGAAAAGAAGCTTAATCCCGCCACATTTTATTGAAGTGCCTTCACCAAGTCAAGAGAGTTGGCAGTCGTGGGAGCAGGATAAAAAACCCCGGACAAAAGCCTCCAGGACAACAGCTCCCCTAGGACAAAAGCCCCCATAAAAATTATTATATGAATATTTTTATTTGTATTAATATGTATAAATACTAAAATTGTAAAATTTGT
>MJUT01010612.1:199991-304634 GCA_002080005.1 Gigantidas platifrons | reverse complement strand
GGGGGGCTTTTGTCCTAGACCCGGCAGTCATGTATATGTGTGTTAGAGGTATCGATTGTGCTTCAATTTCTACGATATTCCAATTTTATTCTGGGACTGTTCTGAAGGTGTGATTTGCTTTCCTTCATTTTATTGGGATAGATAAAACAAATATTCTCAGAATAAATGGGCTTGCTAAGTAACAACACATTTGTTATGCACAATGATTAAAGCATTTGATTAATGTTTCTCGTCTCCCTTGGATATCTTTAATCTTACTATGTATCACAGTACATAGTTTGGCATATGGTTGCAATGTCAACTTGCTCCTACAAGTTGGAAGTGAAATATGCGTTCTCCCTTTCAAACAACTTGCCATATGTATGGCACTTGAACTAATGGCATATGACCTGCGAAAAGAAAAAAAACGATGCAAAAAGAAACATCACGAAGTTGAAAATTTAATAGTGCTTAAAATAATTCCCTAGGGTAATCATTGAGACACAACGATCCATTCGGATTACCCAGGTGATCATCATATACAAATCATCTATTCCTAAGAGAAAAAGTGTATTGCTATAAATGATAATAAATGACAAGTCAATTTCCTGTAAACACCAAGTTAACTTTTTCCTTAAATTTAGGGTCAGCCTACAAAATCATTCCGACAATAATAGTGTTATGGTGATTATATAATACAAAACAATACAATTAATGGTTGTTTGATAGATCGGAAGTAATGGAAATCATATAAATTTAGATCCAAATTCAGGACATTATCGTCATATCCGCGTTAAAGGAGACGTATACCTATCGATTTGCATGCAACTGTTTCGCTTCAAGTTAATTTAGTGTCCATCTGAGGAAAACCATGACAAGTTTATTAGGGTATGCTTAGATGCGGATGGCTTGCTTTATTATTTCTTTGTCTGGGAGATGAACTCATAACGTTATTTAAGGTAGCATGTACTATACTTGGTTGGTATTAAAATTTTTACTTCAAGAACTTTCTTAAACCTCACCGGTGGTGTACTGGTTAGCGTGCTCATTCCGAGTGCGGGAGATCATGGGTTCAAACCCTGGGCAGGTCAAACCAACGACTACTAGCATAACATTGGCATCAGCTGCTTCTCCGAAAAGCACGCGTGATCAAAAAGAAAGATTAAAGACTGGTTTGCTCGGAATCATGACAATGTGTCCGAGTAGAGCGACATGTCTACCCACTAATTGTTGTTTCAGAAGAATTATCTTAATACAAACCATACTACATGTAAGCGTGTTGATCAAATACTAAACAGGACATAATCACATTGTTTTCGCCACGATGCAAATGCAAAGAATGGTATTTAGTGTTAAACAACAATTTATTGATGCTTGGCAAAGAAAAGGTAAACTTTTGTATGTAACAGTAGAACTCTTCCATTGGAATCCTCGGACAGTGTATCGTCCATTGTTTCATTAATACATGTACATAATATTTTGTAGATGGTATAAAATCATGTGCGCACGACTCGTTTCTGGGAAAACCTTTATTAGGTACGCTTAAAATCAAAAGATTGTAAAATCAAATAATCTAAATGTGTAATAAAGCAAAAGGGCCGGACTGTGATAGCCAACATCTGTAAGGGTCAACTATATCTGAGGGAGGAGAACCTTAGGTTTTATTAATATTGATAATAATTATATGATTTAGGAACTGTTAATTTCAGTAATATATATATATATATAATAAGACATGTCAGTACCGAAGACTAATGGGGGGATGATACACTCGGGGACTAATAGTCCACCAGCAGAGGTATCGACCAAGTGCTAGTAATAAAAACGTAGATATCAAGTACGCTCAAAATGGAAAGATTGGAAAGGCAAATATTCTAAAGTTTTGGGGCAATAAAACCAATGGACCTATACAGGATAGCCAAATTCGGATATGACACCTATGCCTGAGGGAGGGGAACCTCAGTTTTATTAATAATTACATTGGTTAGGAACTGTAAACTTCAGTAATAAATATATCTAATAAACAATGTGAGTGCTGAAGCATTGACTACTGGGCGGATGGATGATACCCTTGGGGACTAATATTCCACTGTAGAAGAATAGACCCAGTGATAGTAATGAAAACGTAGATATCTAATTGAGTGCACACGACGTATTTCTCATCTTTTGAGTTTTCTGTGTTGTGCTTGTGTTTTATTTGTCTTCGTTCTGTGTCTTGCACCCAATATTGCATGAGTCTATGGATTGTCCATTTTTAATTAACTCTGTGGTATCTCAACGTTTATGTATGTCTTGTATGGATGTTTACTTAGATGAAATACTGATGAGGAGAAGAAAGTTAAGTGTAATGTAGAATATGTCCATCACATCGTAACTCCTTTCATAATGATCTTTTTGTTTTAGTTGAGATGTACTGATTTCTAATGTCTTATCAGTGATATACTCTCCTATTAGATTGGATGGATGGGTAGCTTTATTTTTTCCCCAATTCACCTTTAACTCTAGACAATCGCCTTATTCTATTAGAATAACTTTTTATCACCAGTTAATGCGGTGTTTCAAAGGGTATTTGATTCGGTGTTTCATTTAAAATGCTACACAGCTATGTTTCAGGGTTAAATTGCTTTTTATGGATTAAATTTGTCCAAATGGAAGCGACTATTATAAAATGTTTAATTGAATACATACATCGTAAAGCAGTTGTCTAAACCAATATTACAATGGTTACATCTGGGAATGAAAAGTGTCTAGAACATACCAGTGAAATACATTTGAAAAGAAATAAACAAGACAGGACATACCAAGAGAATTAATTTCACGTTTTAAAGTGTCATTAAAACGTGTTAGTTAATGTAAATTCCTTTCAGTATTAAACTAAATACATTTCTAAATTATTACATGTAGATTTCATACAATTTGTCTTTGTAAACAGAATTATGAAGAAACAAAACCTAACATGCCTACATTTGTATGATTGTAAATATCATATTACTTTCAAAACATATGAAGTTTTTATTAATCAAATACAGAAACATTAAAACACATTTTCCTTCACTGCACTGAGACACAACATCATAATTCTTATAGAATTAATGTTGTATATCGTGTTCGTACCTTTTGATTGGACAAGAGCACAGTCACGTGTTTGTTTTTGAATCGTTCATAACTCTATGAACTTTTTCGTTTTTGATCCGTTCATAACTCGATGATTTTTTTTGTATAACCAGTATAAACAATATGGCGGCCGCCGACAGGAAACTACGATAGTGTCCGATTGAAAGCAAGACTGAAAATCAGTTTAATAATCAAAATAGGGTAAAGATTCACGTGGAAGAATTATAAGTATTAAACGGTTCTTTTCAGGAATTCATGCATACATAAACGTCCGAAATTTTGTGATTGCATCGTCACCGTTTACACGTGCATGAACTCCTGAAAAGAAACGTTTAATCCTACAATGAATTGGTCGAGTGAGAAAGATTATGCCTTCATAGAATTTAATACTAAACGTAAAATATTAGAAACAATTAATCAGGTACGACAGATTTAACTGAATGTTACTAAATCACATTTTGTCATTGGCAAACTACTATCTTTGTTTAAAAAAATAATAATACAAAGCCTTTGTAAACGTTATTGAATGTAAACACAAATTAGACAAATACTATTGAATTACAAATTACTATTGTAGAGTCATACATAATAGGAAGTAGAATCAAACAGCCTGAATATACTTATATATCTAATTCTAACACTGCTGGGTGTAATTATTTTCAGACGTGTATATTTATAATATTAGCACTACTCAACAATCATCCTTATGTTACAATGTGTAATAAAAATAAACAATAAATATTTCTAAAAACAGATGTGCTTCTTCAGAATTCTGACGCAAGCTACTAATATGTCAATATCCTGAAATTTATAGTATTGTGTGTGTTTGGTTTTTGGTGTTTAAAGCCACTTTCAACAGTATTCCGGTTATACAAATAAAACTGACCGCCACAATACAACTGAAATATTGTTGAAAGTGGCGTTAAACACCATAAACCTAAACCAATCTCGACTTTGAATCTGGAATAGTCGGTCTGGATTTTCGTACAAAGCACATAACTATGAAATCTTGCCTGTAAGATAAGTAAAATACTTTAATCAGTAGCAAACGCTAACGCGGCATGTCATATGCATGAAAAAAATAATAACAGCTATTATCAATATGTCGATAATGAAATGCCTTACAAGTGGTGAATTTGTTTATTGGTTTCTCTTTCTTGTTTGATGTTTTAATATAGAAATTGAACATTCGCTTCTGCACAAAAAACCATATTATCAAGATAAAGCAGCAAAAATAGCATAAATCTATCAAATGCTCCATACAAAGACCAATTAACTTCTGGTGTTTTAATGATAAAGTTAACATAGGATTATAGATTATATGTGAAATTATATTCCCTTAAAGACTCATTAACACCCGAAATATATCTTTTGCTAATAAAACATTTCAGAAATGTTGCACTTGTCTGTCTCTATGGTAATGCCTTCCATCTTGTATGGGTATCTATGAATCATGCGATCAGTAGTGACGTCATGGAGTAATTTGATGGAATGGTAATAATTCGTTGTGATAAAATAAGTTAATATATTCAAATGTCTGCTAACTGAAATAAAATAGCAAAATTCCCCGAAAGAGGCCAACAATATCTTTCGATTCATAATGGTTATTAAACAAATCGATAACAGTTATTCTCTAAGGTATGCAATGTAGCCCGGCAGTCAAAGTAAAATTCCCAATTATAAACACGTAGATATAGCATTTAACTATGTGACTACTGGGAGTCATGTTATCGGGGACTATTCGTAATAAGAATGTATGTATAACATTTAACGATGTGACTACTGGGGGTCATGTTATCGGGGACTATTCGTAATAAGAACGTATGTATAACATTTAACGATGTGACTACTGGGGGTCATGTTATCGGAGACTATTCGTAATAAGAACGTATGTATAACATTTAACGATGTGACTACTGGGGGTCATGTTATCGGGGACTATTCGTAATAAGAACGTATGTATCTCATTCAGTGGGCACGACGTGTTTCTGGAAAATCAGTCAAAATATTGAAAAATCATTTAAACGTTTTTGAAAGCAAGTAAAGCAAAGGGTCCAAACAAGATAGCTACACACTGTTACGGTTACATATGCATGAGGGGGTTTGACCTTAGCTTTAATAAATTACGTTAAGGAGGTACCATACTCTACAGGGACATAAATCTAAAATCAGTTGAACGTTTTGATCATATGATGTTTGTATGCAGATTTCAAGCATCTCGGTGATCAAAACCACAGAGAGAAAACTGGCTATGTGGCGAGTGAATTTATAGCTCTGAGTCTGTTGGTTGGAATTTTGTTAAAATTGTGATATTTATTACAGTGGATATATTCAAACACACTGCCAAAAAAAACAAGAAAATGAAACGAGCAGATCAAATTTTACCTGACGTGTATGGTACCATCTTAAGTTTGATATCAACGTTTCCGTCGGTGACAGGCAATTTTAAGCATACATTGTAAATGTCTTAGTAAATCATAACAGTTCCGATGCAATGACTCCCTCGAGAACTAATACACGTAGTTCCCCGAGAGAGTGTTAGACCCAGTGATAACCAAAAGCTGGTAAGGTTACCTATGATTTAGGTAGAAAGGTAAATTGAAATAATCTACAAATATCCTCGATTATAAGAGAACTGAGATGCTTATCATAATTATCACCAGAATGTATAGATGAAGCATATTTGTATTATACAATGTATCTCCAACTAAATAAAACTATGAACACAGTTGAATAGAATTCAAAGCAAATCAGTCATATATGTTGGCATGGTAGTGCTAAAATGTACTATTCACAATCAGAATAGTTGACCAAACACCTGACTTGACAATAATTTGACAATACTACTGGCATTAATAGAGATAGAAATGATTGGTTACTAGAGTAAAAATAGTTCAGCACAAGATTAAACTTTGTCAAACGTAAGTAGATCGGTCTTCAATTATTGAATAGAGATAACACATGTGACTTAAGTTTAGAATAAATGTCAAATTATAAAGTAGCAATGATTTCCAGTTCTATTAGTGACGAACAACGGGATAGGTAATTCTATGATTGGTGACTAACAATCTGACAACGGCGAGAACAATCAAATTAACTTTATTTCGTAAGAAATCTAAAAGGAAATATTATGCAAAATGCACAGAAGCAAACCTATGATAAAAGTATATTATCAAATATGTTCCATGCTAACATTCCAGTTTTAGTATTAAATCATACATCTTGACAACCTACGACTGTTAACGAACGCTCCTATATCTGTCCAGTCATAGATTCAGCACACCGAAGTCGCAAAATGTCATATTGGAATACATTTGGCATACGGATAATGCTATGTTAAGAAACTGAATTTGCGTTTTATTTTCTTGTTTTTAGTTGTTGTTTTGTTTTGTTTTTTTGTCTTGTTTTATTTTATTGTGTTGTTTTTTGGCTCTAGTATGCTTTCATCACTATCCGCATCGGTTGTACAATGGCTAACTTGGTCGGCTTGATTTTTAAAATTGAGGGTTGGATCCACGGTCTGGCAAACCAAAAACTCTAAAATAGGTATTTAGTACTTCTTCAATGAGCGTGCATCATAAAACAGTAAGAAGAAAATCTTAAAACAATTAAGAAATAGTTATTTAATTAAAACCATGGGTGAATTTGTCATTAGAAGACAGCATGAAAGAGTAGCAAAGCCATTACAAATATTGCAGTAACTAAGCTAATCGCAGTTTTATATGGCGACATTAAGAACCATCTGCAATTAGATTGTATGTGGAGATGATATCGCAATATTTCCAACTAATATTCTTGTGAATCATGAAATGTCCACAACTTTAACGTAAATAAATTATTTGAAACCACGTTGATATGAATATTCAATGTATATGTAGTTGTAACTAAAGATGCAGAATTAGAAAAGTTTATAATAAAATGAAATAAAAAACATAAGAATATAACACTGTTGGAACAATTCCAAAATGAAATATCAAAATCGACACCCATAACAACAAAGACATGACCGCTCACTTTCCCTACTTGGTACAGGCACCTAAAAAAGTAGCTGGTTTAACTAGTTTAATGGTCACAATCCTCCCCTCTTAGTCAAAAGATGAGGTCATGCAAGTGCCTCCCACATTTAAGCTATAGGATGATGCTTGTCGAGAGCACATCCCGTTGCATAATCTGCATATGACAAAGTACATAAAAGACCTGGATTTTCATTGTCAAAGGTCGTGGCCTTTTTGCTTTCAGTGTGGTCAGTTAAGATGAGAGGTGATTGTTCGTATGTTGATATAAGTGGAATTGGCACTGCTTAACCTTTCTTTTCACAGTTAAAAGAACATAGTACTCAAGTTCGAGGTGATTGTCCAGTAAATGGCTGGACAGGACACACAAACAAAATTGTTTGTCATCTGTAGGCCCTATGGTTAACCTTCTCACAAAGATTTTAACATTATTAGGGTTTCCAAACTTTAGGTTATGAGAGTATCTGATAAATGTTACTCCAGAAACGCGTCGAGTCCACTAAAATTATGTTTCATTTTATGTACAATGTATATGATAATGATCTAGTATTCTTAACCACACATTTTGTTCTGTATTCATTTAAATATAGAACGCATCACATGCTGCGTGGGAGTTTTGTGATCAATATTTTGCTTACAATTATGTTATCCGTTTGCATGCATATTTATACATAAACAGAATATTTTACTAAATATGAATGGCATAAATCGCAGACTTTTATAGTAGTATAGAATACTAAATAAAAACCCATGTATCAGTCAATCATGTTCTGTAGAAATTCGTGGTCGTGATAAAATGCAAATCAATTTAGTAGCAATCCCTCTAGCTTTCATTGCAAGCAGTCAATACGATCGTTGTGCTAAATAATGCATTATATATCTTTACATATCATTTCTAAAACTGATGTTGCAACGTCTCTCTAAATTGTCCATTCGTAGTTAATCCGTCGGCTTCACTAACTAAGTGAGTGAGAGTGATTGTTGTTTAACACTAAGTGAGCTAATTTGAAGCTACATCATGGCGAGAACAAGTTATCATTTGACGAGATGATGATGATGATGATGATGATGGTGTCCGCTTTATACTAGACCAACACGTGTACGCTTAGTTTGATTTTTATAATAGTTCCAGGTCACTGTAACAACACATTATTCTTAATTCAAGCCAACAAGTATTTGCTCGTTCTCCTTAATATTACGTGCTTAATGAAGAAGCAGACAATATTAATATTACAGCTGTATAACTCGCTTGCAACAAATAAAACAATAATGCTTTTTTTAATCCCCAGCATGTCGACAACAAAATAGTATCACATTTAATATGTGTGAGAGACTATAATAACTGTCAGAAAGGTAGCTTGAATTGTTTCCGATTACTAACTCGTTACTTGGACAAAACAGTAAATGCCATACAAATTATGCTCTAAAACACTTCGTAAATGTCAAAATTGTGTGAACTTCACATTTATTTTTGCTGCTTAATATGTCGTTTGTGTTGATTTATTCTTTCTTTTTAATGTTCCGTTTTTATGCAAGCATCTACTTGAACGTCTGATCTATAATTTATATTTTCCATTCAACAATTGATAAAATTTAAATATATTATATATATATAAGGTATGTGAAAACAATACATGTTACTATATACACGGATTATATATGGGTTTTTTTTATGAAATACACATTCTGCCAGTCGATATAGCGAACTGTTCTTAAATGCATATATAAGAAAAAAAAATATAAAACAAATTAATTTGTACTCGCGAATCACCACACAATAATGCTACTTTATCCTTAGAAGTGTCCATTAAGAAAAAAACCCATAAATATTAAAGTCTTATCACGTCCCTTGCCATCAATCAAATAATAACCTCATCATAACATTTATTTAATAGCATTGAATTCGATACTACACTGATGTTACCCTCAGGAACTATAGCTGTTAGCTATGTCAGAGGGAACGACCTAAACAATTTTTACATTATCGGAAAAAAATCAGAGACATAAACAGGCGTTCCGTAACCTAATACTTATATAGTACTTCAATTTATTGTGTTCTTTACAATCATATATCAAATTAAACAGTGAAATTACATCTAGGTAAAACTGTTAATCATAGTAACCAATTCAATAATTATTAGTTAAAACAATCATATGGACTCAATAAGTGTTAACGATTCTTATTGTTTGGACTTTTGAAGGGATAATGAACTAGTGTCATTTTTATGAAGTTAATGACAACCCGTGAACTTATATTATCCACGTTGTTCTGTGACTTTTTTCTAATAGTAGAAAAGTTGTAAAATCTAATAAATTTGATTGATTCCAATATAGTTCATGGCAGTAAATAAAAGGCTTACTTTATAATGACATTCGTTCAAATTGTTAATGCTAGGTTCAGAGTGACACATACTTAACAATTGTTTACTGATTGAGTAGATACAGACTGTAAATGACAACAACACTGTCCGTATGACAAAGCTTGTCCTGGTGGTTTTATAAGAGGAAGATTAATTTTAAGAATAACTACCGTCTTCAGAGACGATTTATTTCCTTCAATCCCCGAAGTTCGTTCGCCATCAGCGTTCACATTTTGAGCGGATGCGGAAGTCTAGTGATGTCATTCTACATGTGATCGAGATTGTACACTTACTTGTAACTATGAACAACGTGGAAAAGCATGACTAAACATGATTTCGAATCTTGGTTTGGGCCTATGACACTAGTTTCGCACTGCCAAAGCCAGGAAAATGTATGTATGTGTTTTGAGTATCTAATTTGCCTCTGTTTTGACGATTATCCTATTTGATTTTGGAACTGTTCCGACTGTGTGGTAGTTTTTGTTTTTCATTGTATATTGTATTAGCACTGACCTTAGCGGTGATATTATGTGCATCAATTGTATACGATATGAAAATCACCACAGAGACCAACGTCTATGTAGTCAAAAACTTATCTGCGTCTCGATTTTATAAGATGTGAAGATAACCACAAAGACCAACCTCTTAGGCCGTCATATAGTCAAAAATGTATCTGCGTCTCAATTTTATAAAGTGTGACGATAACCACATAGAGCAACGTTTGAGGTCGTTATATAGAATGAAGCAAATTAAGCGTCCTAATGTATTAAGTTGTAACGGTTACCACAGAGATCAACGTCTTAAGGTCATTATATAGTCTAAGACCTTTCCCCTTCACTGCGGTTTCCCAGTTTCCCGGTTGTTGGCTGATTTTGTCTGTTTATTGATTTATGAGTTTTGAATTTCCCTTTGGAAGATTGCTCGGTGTTCGGTAATTTTGTTATTACCCTTATTAACGTGTATAAACATCAACCCTAGCAACAGGACACGTGGTAATTAGCAATCTTTCTGTCAAAAAAGTGCGTATTAGTGAAAAGCAAATTGCTTGATATATGAGAATTCATTAAGATGAGATCAATATATACTATTTCAAAGGCAATCACAGTGTTTTTGCAAGTTCCTAAAGTGATACACCGCTATAGCATTTTTGTGTGTGTTTTCTTTCCTCTCACTCGTTATTATTTAACCTATGATAGAAGTACATAGCCTAATATACCAAAACATTATTGGCTTTGTACATTACAAAAAGGGTGCACTCGACTCGCATCCTTTGTACATTACAAAAAGGGTGCACTCGACTCGCACCCGCAAGTAATAAAGTTTACCAGTTGCTTGCCCATGGTCGGTGATTCTCTCCGGGTACTCCGGCTTCTTCCACCACTAAAACTGGTCGCCATGATATAGCTGAAATATTGCTGAACGTGGCGTTAAAACACCAAAAATAAAACGAAATCATATATTTATATACATGTACTATATATATATAAATTCCTAAGCAAATCGGTATAAAACACATTATTGAAACTACAACTTCAGTTTGAAATTAACAATGCAATATATTTCATTTGCAATATATGTCTTTTAATATTCGTTCCTAGTTAGTAGTAATGTACCTATTAACTATTAGTCAAATTTACCAACCATTCTGGTCCACCTGACCTCACTTTCGGTGTATTTTATCAGTTTGTGGTTTTTTTTCTTTTGTATTTGAGCAGTTCTTTGCGTTTCCAAGATCATCCCACTTCTCAACAACATTGGATATTTGATTTAGCTAAAGGGGCCAACGAAACATGTTTAAAGAGTAAGTGTTAGTAACGAATACGTAATAGAAACATATAATTTAGAGTGTTAAAGACAGAACAATTTAACAACAAACTATTGTTTATGAAATAACCCTCACTACTTAAATTAAAATATTACTTAAAGCTGTTTTTCGAGTCAACTAATCCAAAATGTCTTACCATGTTAAAAATGTAATTTATAGAAATGTCAAAAAAGTATGTAAATAGATGTTCAATATGTAATTGATGAATAAATGAGAAATATATGTAGTGTACTCATTCTTCTGATTGAGAAATGTTAGCTGTTCAATTACACTATCTAGTGCACAATAATCAAATATATATTATTTTGTTTATTTTCTGAAATAAAAAGCTTGCCTGAAGTTGTTTTATAAACAAACGGTAGAGAAAACCGAACTATAAAGTCATTTAAAACAAGTTAGAAGATACTAAAGTGGTAATATGAAACCTAAAATCGAAGGACACAAAAAACAAGGGACAAACAATGATCTACAAAACACCACGCAGAAAATTAAAGATTGAACAACAAGAATCCCGCGAAAGTGTTAGGGGACGTCGAGTTACTCTTGTTACAAAACCGGTGATAAGTCATTAAATTTAAACTGGCCACTTTGCACAAATAGTGCATGTCGTTGAGCATTCAAATTATTTTATATCTTGGTTTCAATGTGTTTCCCTACATTACATATAGTTGCATTGTGCATATTCATAGAAATATTGTGCAACATCACACACTGAATTACAGACGAAAACTGATCATTGTTGCTCTGATGATGGATTTCCAATGTAATGATTTAAAACACTACTAATTGTAATATTAACATACCGTGATACATTAAAACTTTTACGCTTTGTCAAGTGTATTTATGGTAATTGGATGAACACTCTTGAGAGGAGGAAATTGATGTTCGTTAAATAAAGTAACATGGTAAAGTGAATCTAATATTTTGTCATATATGTAGCATATCAATAATAAAATTAAAAAGAAATATTACACACTTTCCAAAAAGTTCCAATATCTAAGACAATCATAGAAAGAGAGGAAACATCAATATCCCTAACACGTATACATGGCCGCCTACTTTCACTTTCCTCCTAGCTTGTTACAAAACAGTCTACGATTTGATCCCTTATTTTTCTCAAATCCATTGTGACGTACATACTTACTCTCGGGGACTCATTTTTGATGATTTCTATCACGTGCGTTTTAATATTGCCTGCTATGGTTTATGTCATAATGTTAACCTGTAGAAATTAACTATAATTGTTTGTCACTAGCAGTCAACTGTTTCTGATCTAAATTGGATAATGCAGTTTCTGATGGTTGCACAAACGGTAGAATTATTTAGAGATAACGGGAACAAATATATATCTATTTTCATTCTTTGATCTGTAAAACAAAAATGACTCAATATTTATTTAACAGAGGGTTACAACAAGTACAGAAACAAATATTTTTATCCATGAAATATTTGTTTTTATTCAATATCGGTTACGATTCTTCAATTACGATTATGAACATCATATCTACGTAAACACCGAGAAATAATGTCAATTATGTCAACAAAACAAACAAACAAAATACTCCACTGAACAAACAGGGTAATCCCTCGTGTTAGAATTGTAACTGACGCATTGCATATTCATTGGTATATGTCAACATATGCAATTAATTATGAACATGTTCTTAATTGCATTGTATATTTAGAAATTTGTGTGTATGCTTTGAGTTACATCATTTTAATGTAGTGCTATGTGATGTGTGTCATATTAAATAAAAAGTAATATGTCAACTGGAATGTTGTCGAATACTCCAAGATGGATGTCTGATAAACAACGCAATGCAATACAATGTTATGCAAATAAACGTTAGAGAAATCCGAAGGGACAATCAAGAATGGAATATCCGAAGAAACTGACAATATTGGGTACACAAGGACGAAGACAAACAAACAATAAATACAACAAGTCAAAATTAATAAGATGAGCAACACGGACCCCACAAAAGAACTGGGGTGAACCCAATCGCTCGTGAAGGGCAAAGGGCAAGCAGCTCCTGCCTTTTATAAGACACTTGCCATGTTACTCATATAGTCAATATGTGTTGGACACTTCTATAAGCAAACAAACACAAATAACGTAAGAAAGGCATGAGCCCTCCTGCAAACAACTGGAGGTAAAGACGAACCGAACAGTCATCCCTATGCGGAAATCGCTGCCGACATCACAACAGGGAACTCCGAACGTAAAGACATATGATAGGACAAAATGATGGTCATCGCTATACGCAAACATACAAAAAACTGGAGGTAAAGACGAACCGAACATCATTTTTATGTGGAAATCGTAACGGATATCACAACACGGAACGTAAAGACACACAACACAAAAAGATGAACAACATGGACCCCAGAAATACCGGGGGTGAACTCAGGTGTTCGCGAAGGGTAAGCAGTTCCTGCTTCTTATAAGACGGATGCAGTGTAACACATATATAATGTCAAGTCCGGTTAAAGTTTTGCAAAAAGAATTATTATACTGTTTATAGCCAGCGTGTATTTTTCTATTCAATATTCTTTGATAATATCAGGTAATCATAATTAACACACCTGTCAGATACACATAAGTATTGCGAATATACAATTTCCCTTTGTCCTGAAGTTTTAACTGTAAAATTTCTACCAACTGTGTATATCTTTTGAAATCTTTATGTTACAAAAACCCTTAAACAGGTTTAAGTAAGATGTTGAATATATGCAATACCGACTATTTTTTACCCTCTCAACGGACCAGAAATGTAGTATTGATATTTTATTAGAAATGAAGAAGAATCCCGTTATATTTGTTGGCTTTACATTTTGAAACAACTTGATCAACTAACTATATTGCACAATTTCTACGATACATGGATGAAGTTTGTCAATGAACAAACGCCTCTAGGTTCTTAGACAGCTTATATGACCAGTGAAAGCATTTAGGTTCATGGAACGACTCTATATTATTCCGACGAGAAACATAAACAGTGGATTTCGATCCAAAGACATGGTTACAAGAACACTCATTCATCAATATTTAATATAGAAACTGTCTATTCCCTATGTATCAAATACTATTCATTTAGACGAATTATTATCTCTTACATTTTTCTTTATATGTGGGTGGTCCTAATACGCGTGTAAACAATACCTTACAAAAAAAGAACAATATCGTTTACCGCGGTTTTGCGATGTTTGTGTCACATATAAAAGGATAAAGAAATTTAATCAAAACTGTATCCTTAGTCAAGTTAAGGAGAATATGGTGTAGGTGGATATTTGACAATAATGACAAAAGGACAATTTCCAATGCAATGCTACAAGGATACAACGTCAGTCTATGTATGAGTTATTATATGATACCGACTAGTGCATACTTTCTGAGATGATTTCCCACAGGGCATCCATGAAATCTAGTTATTGTGAAAAAATAATTATCAGCTATAAGTAAACGCTCAAACATAAATGGCGTTAAATGTCAGTTGCCGCGTGTCGTCATATCGCAAATTGTTTTCAGTGGATACTGCAAACGTGATAAACATGATCAATTGTTTAAATTGTTTTTCAAATGTTAAATGGTGTGTTTGTTTTGTCTGCACGCAACTGTCGTATACGTTTGGGGGAATCATTTATATAACTTACTGATAAACAAATGCATATAGCGACAAAATATATAAGACGATTAAAATTAAATCACGAGAAAAATCTATCAATAATATAAATGATAAAACGGCACGATGAAAAATGTTTCTATTCAAATTAGTAGTAAAAACGCATACTGTGAAAGTACTATCATTTTTAGATGCCAATTTCCGTGTTTCGAGTAAACTTCCTGGGTTCGTGTGCTCATTAAATTTCGTGGTTTTAATGAAACAATTATAATGTTTTCATAGTATATCAAATTTATTGCTCACGAAGTGTTTCTGGAATGACCTTCATCAGGTACGCTCACAGTCAAAAGACCAAATACGCGCATCGGTGGTGCAATGGTTAACATGCAGTGCGGGAGATCATAGGTTCGAGCCTCGATCGGCTCAAATCAAAGAATATAGAATTGTCATTTGCTACTGCTCTGATAAGTAAGCAGCTTAAAGGATTAAGAGATCGGAATCGGGATAATGTGTCCTAGTGGAGCTACTTGTCTACGCGTCGTTTATTGTCCCAGTCAGCTACCACTATATAGACCCAATTAAGCGTGCCGGTCTTGTACATCGATTTTGATTACCCCTTTGGTATCTTCAAAATCTTCTTAAGCAATAAAAAAATCAATCAAACTACACATCCCATCGCCTGCAATTATTAGAGTGGGTTTTGTAACCAATAAACCTAGTAAGGTACCTGTTAGAGTGAAATGGGTACAGATATAATAATGCTTATCGCGGAAAACATGTATCGTATCGAAATGATGGTAAATTGTTTCCTCCTCTCCCTGTCTACATTGGTTATAATGTGAGATCTGTATATTAACCAGATGTATAATGATAAGATATAGGACCATGAGGATTGCACTTTAAAATTATCTGTATATTCCTATATCAATCCGAAATAGAAATAATTACAAATACCACGTAGTACTAATATAATCTCTGTCATGACTCAATTTATTTGTTACAGTATATATTTATTAGAGATGTAACGCACACAGATAATAATTTGAAATGTAAGAACCTTCCTTTGTAAAGTACTAAAACATATACGGTGTGTAAACGAAAGACAGCAAGTAACTAAATGCTAAATAAATGAGATACTCTGTAATAAAGAATGTAATTATATATATATGATTTAATATAATTTCTACTTTTGTCCATCTACAATTTACGTCATAAAGAACAATTATGACGCTTACATAAATGATGAGAGAGTGTGTATGATATTTTAGAGAGTGTAGAATGTCTTTGATAAACATTTTTTCCAGCCTGTCTATCGACATGTGCTGTAATTATCATAGATATCGGAATGATGTTGTATCATTGCGTGATAACCCTCAATGACAGCACAATAAAACATTAACATCAATGAAATGGCGCATTTATGTTTGATTGAATACGTTGACTTTGATCTTGATCCTTAATTCTTAATAAGAACTCCCTGATTACGTCTACACTCCTGTCAATGGCCTACAATTGATTTGATTTCTTGTCTATTAAATAAATAATGATTAGCTAGCAGTAGGGTATACTGTAAAATATAAGAAAAGTTTGAACATACCAAGCGGATAGTCAGAAGCCAGAAATTGTAAGGACGGACAGCGCAATGGCTAGAAGCTTGAAGATACCACATGGTTATTTGGAAGCTAGACATTGAACGGACTGACAGACAAAGCAATGACAACACGTTTGAAGATACCAAACGAATAATCAGAAGTCGGAAATCGACAGAACAGGCAATATAATGACAAAAGGTTTTAAAATACCAAGCGAATAAACAGAAACCATACATCGAAAGGACAGAATATACAATGACAAAACGTTTGAAGATACCAAAACGAATAATCAGAAGTCGAAAGGACAGACAAAATGCAATGACCGAAGGTTTTGGTCCAAACTGGAAAATGGGAAGACAGAAATACAATACCTATGACACCGGCAAAACAAGAAACCATAAATCGATGAACAAAAAGACCTCCAAAATGGTCCACAAGCCTCAACACAGACAACCAAGAACTTAGCAACAATGTGAATGTTGAACTCAACTGAATTGTGGAATAGAACAATTATTATTAGATGAACCATTTTACCGGATCGATATGGCATAACCTTGTGTAATAAACGAAATTGAGAAATATATATCTCTAAAATCACTCCGTGAATAGGAAGTATAATAACTGTCACGTAGCAAACAATATTCTCTTGTGTTTTGTGTCGAATAACCATTATCAAGTATTACATTGATGATAAAAACAAAACACTTAACATTTAGGAGATGTTACATGCGACATTGTGCATTGATATACAATATTCTAATAGTAATTGATTAATAGGTTTGTTTGTAAAATTGTTAAGCTGATATTATTCTTTGAAGTCTGAAAGTAAATATGCCTGTGGTTTTTTTTAGAAAGGATAACGACAACAGACGCGTGCAGACTAAACCTAACGTAAACAGACGCAAAAATAAAACGCGTTCTTATCGTCGCGGTTACATTTAGTAATCATCACGTATACACAAAAATGACAGATAAAATCTTTAATGTTATCGCGGATTACGAACTAGTGCTTCCTAATACAGTTTTGTACATGTCTTACGAAATACTATAGATACGTTTTCTACTATGAGTTGTATGTAAAACTGCATTTTTCCTTCAAATTGATATTTGGGTCATATTTAGCAAAAATACCCAGCAGTTGCTGCTTTGTTCAAACAGTGGTTTGCACTACTACATTGTATTACGATTCTCTTTTTCAAAATTAAAAGTTTTATGGTTTAAAAACAAAACTTCATATCGGAATTAAGACCCACATGTTTGTGCCTGTCACAAGCCAAGACCCTGATTTCCAACGTCACATGTCGTTGTCTTTGCAGAGCAGACGTAAACGGTGCATTTACTTATTAAGTAATAGTACAATCGTATATGCCAGTTTTTGCCTAGTTCTACTAAGGGTAAGCCTGCATATATCTGTAGAACAAATACTATTTTTCATGTGGGCGAATGATTGATCCAGCCAGTATGATTAACAAATATGGTGATTACTGATATAATATGTGTGCTATGCGCGTTAAAGTGCACAGACATTCAAACAAGCGAATTATTTTCTGTGATTTGATACAATAGCTGAATTATCACACTACGAATATATATAATGTAAAGAAAATAGAGGATATTTCAACAAGAATATTTGACGTATATTTCATCGACCATCTATCATGATACATGTAATTGACATGAACTCAAATTTTCCGACACACAAGACGTGAATATGCCGGATGACTTTGATGCACTGACAAAATACATGTATCAGATACAACAGAACCACTCTTGTGATGTTAACGTTGGTACATATACATGTTGTGGCTTGCTATGTGGAAAAATAGCCATGGCGTCTATGAAATCCAATTTCGAGATGTTTGTAAATATAATTCTTTAATGTTGACTTTGTAAAACAATAATGTTTTAAAACACTTTAGTGAATATAAGTTTATTAAGAAAACAAAAAAAAACACATACAAATATGTACACTTGCAAATCTGTACGGTTGCGTAATTTGACAGTAACAGCGATTCATGATTGAAATGCTTTGAATGAATGGCTTGGTTTTACCCGATCAGTGACACATTCAGCATTTTGAATGTCAGAAGGAAGATTAATTTCTGAAATAAGAAATAAAAGTAAGGAAACATATTTATATTACAATATTTTGACCTATTATGAAAAACCTCTCATATAGACTAATGGTTTCATGGTGATTACCGCCACTTTCAATAATATTTCGGTTATATCGTGGTGGTCAGTTTTATTGGCGGAGGGCCCGGAGAAAACCACCGACCTGTCGCAAATCACTGACAAACTTTATCACATAATGTTGTAAACATCGCCCTGCTCGAGATTCGAACTCACAACGTCAGTGGTGATAGACACTGGTTGCATAGGGAAGTTGCAAATCCAACTACTATGCGTTTGCGGCCACGACGGCCCCCGGTAGACTAATGTGTTTATACAATTGTCCCGTTAGTTGGTGCAACTGTTTGTATTATGTACCACACCTTATTGAATAATTTCACATCAATGTCCAAACACTTATTACAGTGCCTAACATGTTTAATGAAAACTAAGATACGTATATACTGTAAATGTACATGGCTTGATTGACGATAGGCATTTGCCTTTCAAAACTTGCAGTTACGTTTTTACCAAATTATTAATGCACTTTACTTGACATCTACTGTTTGACTAGCATTTGGCTATAGATTGGTTCTAAATTTTAAGAAATGCTACATCATGGTTCTGTTTTAAAATATATGTGTCATAACGAAAATAATATTTAGATTTATAGATTAGTTAAGCATGAAGGTCACATATTCAGTATCTTATTTATATTTCTGAGGAAAACAGATGAGTAAACAATACATCTTGTAGGTTAAACGTAGTATTCAGGGAGAACTAAAGACTGGCCTTTCGATTTCTACAACAGGAAGGACTGAAAAACTATGCATTAGAATGGTCCATAGCATCGTACACGGCTACTCCTACCAAACAGTTTCTCATGAGTAGATGCCGTAAGTGGTCTCGCTTGTATAAAAAGTGCTTCAATCTGCACATAGAAGAGAGACACTCATTCTGTAGCATTGCTAATTGTCAATTACCTGGGTACTCGTGCTGGGCAGCTATGTAGACGGAACCCTCGAAACCATCACCAGAACACGGTATAAATTGACATTTGCTGGTTCTGTGTTAAACAAAGGATTGCTGAATGTGGATTATAGGGAAGCGACCGTCTACATGTGGACCGTTGTTTCAGTGAGCTAGCAATATGACAACAATGAACAATTAGCTGGCCTTTGGTCTAGAACGAAACATATCATTACTATCTCATCAAACAGTAACGTGTTCGCGCCATTAAAAAACTGAAAAACTGACAAATTGCTCAGTTGGATATGAAACCAATTTGCTAACCATGCTTAATTTGAGTATAAGGGCATGAACCCACTGCTGTAGTCAGAATTCAACCCACAGCTTCGCCCTCCGACGTTGACTTCCACTTGTTGGATGGACGAATAAGATACACATCTCGCATTTAGGACTAGACGTCATATGTATGCCTCACGTATAAAGAATACCAATCTAGTACACTAACAACAACTTATCGTAGCTCTAAAATGAACAATGGTCGTCGCTCAAAATTGGTAGCTCTTAAAATTGCTACTTTAACGACCTTAACATGCATGTCCTTTTCCTTGTGGCAATCAGTAAAATATCAGTAGATAGTTATTAACAGTTTCCTAAATGAATGCAGTTTGTCATTCTCTGACTATTGCTCAAAATACTGCTGACTTGACGTTACAACGATATACACAAATCTGTTGATCAATCAATGTAGGTAATCAATTGGACACCGTAAGTCTTCTGTAATAGGATAAAGGTAAAATACGATTGAGAAGGAACAGTGAAGTCGATATTGTATATACAATACTTTTGTATGTCTATAAATGTTTTGTCTAATAGACTAAAAATGGGTTAGGGTAAGAATCAGCGTAGCCTCACTAATTGTGTTCCTTGATTGTATTTGAGTGTGTGGTTGTTACGAAACGCCAAATGAAATTTTTTTCAGCTGTATCGTAGCGAGAACAAGTTACATACAATGAGATGACGATGTCATGATCAGCTTTGTGCTAGCTCAATGAAATAACAGTCCGCTGGTAGACATGTCACCCCACTCAGACACGCTATCCTGATTCCGACCCTATTGTTCATTCTCTTAAGCTGCATGCTTAACAGACAGGCAAGCAATTACCAACCTGGATAGCTTTTGGTTTTACCCGAGCGGGTCTCGAACCCACGATCTACCTCATTCGAGGTGAGCACGCGAACCAATACACCACCAATTCGCTTGATTTTTAATACATTTTTCAACATTATACCATTTAGAGCAACTAACAAGCTCAATAAGTAGACGTGACCTTGGATGACGGTACCTCACTATTTAAAAAAACAATATTTATAATGATCTTGGTTATATAAATATCCTAGTACTGCAGTATAAGATTATGTTGCCTTTCAATAATTTGTACAACATTTCTTACATTATGGTTTTGCTAAATATGACAACTGTCAACTCGAGTAATTGGAGTCGATATTATATTATCAATACCTCACTGTGTAATGAAAATAACACAATTACAATTAAATCATGTAAAACAATCCGTTACAAGCGAAACATCTTCAGACTCATGACATTTAATTAAGGAATATTTTATTGACTTTCGACTGGTGCATTATAGCATACAAATAAAGCAAGAAAATAATTAGTTTCTAAACAATGTAATTATTATTGAAACTAAGATCCCCCCTCCCCACAGACATATGTAATTTTAGTCGACTTTGGCCGTCCTGTTTTGGTACTGTTTTGTATGATTTTTATTATTTGTGTTTTTGCTGTTTTGTTTGTGTGTGTGTCGTGCATATTTAATTTGATATCTAAGTTTTATTATTATCGCTATTTTGCGGTATTTTCATTTGATCTTGCTATCTGAGAATTTCCCATCTCACTCTAGAGTGAGATGGAAAATTATCGCCAGTAACTAAGCGTTGTCAGGGACGCACGTAGTATTATCGCTGTTTTCTAATACTTAAATATGACGTTATAACTTATTGACGTCACATTACCAAATCCTTGATAATAAGTGAATAACGATATAAAATATTAATTGTGTTTAAAAAAATGTCAGTATCTCAACAAAAATTATTTAATTTTGAATACAAAATAGTTAAAGATGTTTTCTAAAACTCGAGGACGTTTCTCAGTCATCTCTCATCTCGGGCTGGAAAAGTCCTCTCGTTTAAAAAAAACATCGTTAATCACTTAGTATCGACCACTACATGATTGTGATTTGGTGGTGTGCATGTTAACATTCAAGGAATATAAAACAATACAACTAATGAAAGTCATGTTATGTTATATACCTTTTTTTCGTCCTGTGTGTTGTATTAACAAGTGAATTCCCCCGATTAGCCTTTGTCAATAAAGACAATTTATATATTTCCTTATATACCCTTTTAGTGTTCAATAAAACACAATTAACGTGTAAGTTGACAAGTTGAACATAGAAGTAAGCTGGATACCATCCATATACAATGTTTAAAAATGTTAATACATGGATATAATATTAAATTTTGTTTTTCATGCTGTACACTTGCAATAAATTGAATGATTGATTGGTGTTTAGCGACAACTTATACATTATTTCAGCTATATCGTAGCGTTACTCACGATTGAGGGGAATTCAAAGATATAAACATGATAAATATAGTAATGATAGGTTAGATTTTCAATCACTTAAAATGTATTATAAGGAACCGAACTACATAATACCTCATGGATGTGATTCCAGTATCAAATGGAAACTGTGAAATATTTGTTTAATAATATAAAACCAGGATAAGCCATGATGTTCGTTTATAATACAGCATTGCACTTTGTTTGTTACTCGAGAAATAGAAAAAAAAAACACGAACTCCATTTTCATTTGCATACATTAACCGTATATTAAATGTTGGAATATATGTTTTATTAGTATGGTTACCGATCTTCCAGTACATTACATGGCTTTCTTAAGTACATACATACATGACCTCTTCCTTTAAACACTGTTAATATACCACAGTGGCTTTGATAAGTAAATTCTAATATTTTTCTACCTTGTTACAGAGGTTAAAAGGGTTATTTACACAAGTGTAGTCTTAACAACTTATGCTCAGAGGAGTAATCTATGAACAAATTAAAGAAAAACTGTAACCTGTTATTATCTCTTTATTTAAGTTAAAAGACTATGTGGAATTTGAACAAAAATCACTTATGTATATCATAAGTGTAATATTTATAGTTTATTTTGATAATTTATTATAAATACAAACGTGTTAATGACAGAGAACAAAAATCTAGATCGCTGGTACTTCCGCAAAACTGTTATGTCTGCCCCGTTCTTATTACTGGGGCATGCATGGTATGCAGACAGAATATGTTTTTCTTGAGGATGGAGGATTGGTAAATATGTAATAAATATTAAGATCCAGACCTGTGTGTGTTTATCCTTAATGCAAATCAAAGGATATCAGTTTCATGGGTTATTAGCTGGTAAATTAAGCACTGCTTTTTTGTAGCTTGTTATTATGATTAGAATGGCTTGCTTGTTTATGTCTGGACTATTTTTACTACAATGCATGTTCAGTGTGTCTTGTAATAGCTCACCTGGCCAGAGGCCATGTGAACTTTTGTTATTTAGTAAGATGACACTACTAAGTGTGCGATGCCATGTTATATTATATTGTTATGGTTTCATTTACAAAAATAAATTGCTTTCATACAAATGTCCAAGAAAATGAGATTATTTTGAAAACTTAAACGAAAGGTAAAGATATTCTTACATTTAGATTTAACTTTGTTATTTATATTTCCATCGAATTGTAAATTATATACACAATTTTAGTATTTCCTGTATAAAATGTTAATTGATAGTGTAATTTTCATCTATATAGCATTTGGTTTGTCCTATAAATGTGTAATGTATTTGATACAATTAAAAGCAAATACACAAGAAATTTATTCACATAATGTTAGAAAATAACACTATTTAAATAAAACATCCAAACGTCTATGTCATCGTGTAGAGTGAATACTAGAATGAATATGCACTGTTGTTTTATATAGCTACATAATAATGAAAATAATGATGTATTTATTTATTTAAACAAATCTTTTCAAATACATATTGGGAAGTTTTCTCTTTACAAATAGTAGAATAAAAACGTTTGGATTAAATATTTAAGGATTTATTTTATTTTTTCAAACATGTCGTTATTTCACTTCAAATCATCATGAAAGAGCATTACAAATCATGTCTTAGCATTTACAATGTGCTTAGTAACTGTGTTTGTTTCATGATCCATTTTGAATAGTGACTTTTTTTTCATAGTGATGGACTGTGATTTTAAATGTTAGGTAATAAATAGATCATGTATTTTGGCGAACGTAAGCAAAATATGGCGACAATATATTGAGTTGGAAATCCACATGCATCATGGCTTTGGACGAGCACAAACATATAGTGGGTTAAATGCGGTGGGATCCCAACTTCTCTTTTTCGTTATATTCACTTGCCAATAACTTCCCTCTGTGTTAGGCACAGCACACGGTACATGTATTTATGCATGCTATTCCGATGACTTTATGCAAATAATGAATACACAGATAGCAAGAGGAATGCATGCAGACAGACAGATTATCTACCTGTACATTATGAAATATGTATGTTATTTCGTCAAATGTGTTATTATAACAATCAGGTTTCAGGACAGATTATGCATTTGCATCCAAAGCAACTCTATGAAATTAATGCAGTTTGATCAATTAATATGTTAATATTTATGTCTACGGATGTTTTAATGTAGATATTTATACTCTTGTTATTTTATGGAATCACCCGGAAAGTATTATGAAAAGAGCGTTTAAACAATGATAAACATTTCAACAAATATATATGAACAAAACGAACAACCTCACCATGATTATTATAGAACATGTTTTACCTGACTGTTTAGCTTCTCATGATATTCGACGAACTTGTCATAATCTTATCCTTAAATGAATTAACCTTTCGGAACACCTGAAATCATCCCGGGTTTTTAGTGAGGTTCGAATCTCTTCATTTCTAGTTTAAAGTGTAGTGTCTCGCAGATCATTGTTTGTCTTTTATCCTTTTTCTTTTGACCAATATATTGTATGTCGTCCGTCAATTTACGGCTTCAGATTATTCTTTTTTCATAATAAAGTATCTTCATATATTGATATGTTTATTGCGTTTGTTACGCAGCACTCCATTATTCAACTGCAGATCTAGTGAAAACAGATTTCAAAAGGTAAATCACATAATGTGATGTGTTCTGATCACGACAAAACGAAACTACATAGCTATTGTGTTTACAAATATATAGAGATTATGACATGGTCTTTTTCATATCAGATCTCTTTTTAACTCTAGGTTCTGATATGTCAGCCAGAGAGCCGGTATGCTCGAGGACTGATGTGGGAACTGATATGACAAAATTCATGCTATGATATTATTATCATATACTTGTCACAAGGAAACATGGGTAGCATTATTTTCGCTCGGGAAATTTTTTTTACGAAAATAATTTTACCCCATGTTAAAACATGATACAATCTATGGATTCCATGAAATATCTCTTAAATATACATTGACATATTGGTCATAAACATGCTTATCTTCATAATATGATATTATTTCCTGATAATTTTTGTATTGACCTTGTTGTTGGTTCGAGCCTAGCTGTATTGGACTGACGCGAGGCCGAAAGCCAAAAGCAGCTGATCATGGACCTATGACAAGACCATTGCAGAATTATCGAGTAATTATATGGCGTATATGTCCCTCAGTTGAAACAATAATCCAGGGCTTGTGATTCTTATCATGATCTTCTTGATAGAGGGTGGCTGCTTACAAGGAAGCTATGGAACCAAGGGTTCCTAGTGGTTAAGTGGAAATCATCACGTTGAAAGTTTTCCGTTCGCCACCATGACTTGGTTAATTGGTTCGGAATATTTATCACCATGGATAAGTTCCTTTGTCATAATCACATTCTCTTAGTTTCCTTTTTCATGCATTGTCACTGTTTTTGTAACAAGAGTAAAACGATTAGCATCGTTAGCGGGACAGGAACATCTTATCCTCTCGGAGCACCAGAGCTCATCCCCGGTTTTATTTTGTGGATTGATGTTGCTCAATATTTAGTTTTATGTGTTTTACGTATGTCCTCGCTATCATTTATTTTAATGTCAGCAAACGAGAAATAAATGTATAATATCGTTTTTAACTGTTTTTCGGTCAATATCAACATCTTGCTGAAAAGTATTATGTCACTTGCGTACAGCTGACAGGAGATTCAGAGTTGACCATCACAGTTCAAGGTTAGAGGTATACTTATGTTCTCATACTTCCCATGGAATGTGGAGTATTGACCATCGTCTATAAAGAAGTCTTTAAAAAATACAAAACATCATATATGAGTAACACGGCGGTGTTTTATAAGAAGCAAGATATGCTTACATTTCTCGAGCACATTGGTACACCCCTGGTTTGGGGCGGGTCCGTGTTGCTCATCTTTTTAGTTTTATGTGTTGTGTTGTTGCATTTTGCTTGTATCTGGTCTGTGTCTTGTGTACTCAATGTTGCTAGTGTCTCTGGATTGTTCACGCTTGATTGCTCCTTCGGTTTTCTCTAGCATTTATCATCAGTACAAATAGCACTACAGATACTAGCATAAAACATGTTCTTCCTAAATGTTGAAAAGACCAGATTGTGTATAAAATTGAACATATACCATCTGTATACCGTCAGCAAGGAGAAATACGTTAACTTATCGGTAAGTTTGGCATTTTCGTTGATTTAATCTCCTTAAGTGATATTGTCAGTATAAACTAACTGACTAATGCTGGAAATTATCGGTCAGTGTGACATCAAGTGTATTATGGCGTTATCGATAAAACATTAACGTCAATTTTGAAGATCACAACATATCGTGTCACTGGTATTGCACTATTGGACTCCCTACGATACTAGAGATCATGTATGTCGCGACTTTCATAGCTGACGTTATTCTATTTATATCTACGCTGAATAAATTTCAGTTTCAAATATAAGTATTCGTGACAAGATTCAGAACCTTAGCAAGCAGTAATTTTGTACCATCTACCATCATTAATTAGTGTCAATAATCTACATGGCTAATGCATGTACGTATTTCGTTTTAGAAAGCTTGTTTACATCATGTACATGTAACTGACATGCCTTCATTATGCTACAGGTCTAAAGTCTAATTTGGTCGATAATTCTAATCACGTTTCCTTATTGGTTGTTTTTTGTTTTTGTTTTTGTTTTTTTTTACAATAAACTGTGTGTCATAAAATTGTATTTGCATGTTCATGTGTGTTTCGAAAATAAAGATTAAACAGTAATGGTCAACAATTCCACCATTATCAACAAACCGAACAACCACCTCTCGCCCAATACCTCTGAACATACAAGAGGCCACAACATATGTCATTCGAAATTCAGATCCTGTCTTGGGACAGGCACAAACATATGGCTAATGCGAACCCAATATCGATGTACACAATACGTATTCAAAATTATTCAATATTGTTTCCCCTCACTACTACTGGTTGGAAGACCGATGAATGTACCTTGTAACAATTTTCCTATCAGTAAAGACCCAATTAATATAAAATGAAAAACAATTACGAGTTCCAGAAACGCCGTCCATTATGGTAAATGGACATAGCATCATCTCCTAGATTTCCCATTCCACCGTTTAAATCGACATGTTTGATATATTATTTATAAACGTGCTCTCCTCATAAATATTGCTGATATGACATGCGGCTCTTTTGAACGATTAACTGACACTAAATCAATATATTGAATATATCGTTATATGTAGTTATTTACAGCAACCATTTTATCGTGTGTAATAACATACAATGTTATTATATAAAAGTGCTAAGAAAGTAAAGATGAAGACAACTCGTTTGTCGCAGTGACTTCGGGTCTTTACCATTAGTTCTCATAACTTTTCAATATCTCAAGGTCATATTTTGATAGTTCAAGGTCACGTCTTAATTTTTCAACTTTGCTTATTAGAATTGCCCCTCGGACAACGTAAAAGATATTAGCATATGTGTTTGTCAAAAAGTAAAGTAAATGTACAAGCTTTAATTTGTCCGCATAATTTTAATGGTTTAATTAATTCTTTATTAGACAAAAAGTGTGTTTAATGAATTAATTTTAACAACTTAAAAAAAAACCATATTATTCTTCGTTGGTATCAAACATTTTTGTTAATTTATTCTAAAAGCGTTTTTTACCGATTTTAAAAATAAAAGAATACCTTTTACTTTTTCTTTACACAATTATATCTTTAATTGGATTAATGGTCTTCGTTTATATATAAATATAGATATTGCATATTGATGTAACAAGGATTAGAGTTAGGTGTTTAACACCACTTTCAACAATAGTTCAGCTATGTCGTGGCGGCCAGTTCTATTTGTGGAAGAAAACGGAGTATCCGGAGAAAAACCACCTACCTTCCGCTATGAGCGACACTTAAGTGGTGATAGGCACTTATTGCACAGGTAGTTGTAAATCCGACTACCATACGATCACGACCACAACGACCCTTGATGTGACAATTTGTTGCCTAACATTCATATTTTGATATATATCACATTTTTTATTCATATATATTATAATTCACAGTCTAATATATGATTGATCAAAGATTACGGTTCGAATAGTCTTATAAATATCCGATCGCGAGATTCGTAGTTGTCTGAATTGATGGTCAGAGTTGCCTAACAGATGGTCGGAGTTGTCTAATATTCATTACTATTGATGATACAATTTATTATTCAAATGTGATCTAATATATTTGAGTGCATTCCAGCACTACATTGCATTTATTTAATTTTGATTAAGATTAATGAAATTGCAGTATGAAAAAATTAGAATCCCGACTTAGGCGTACCCTTTTTGCAAAGAGAAAAAGAACATAGCATACAAAAATGACATAAAGGTTAAAATTATGTCAATCAAGCACAATTAGACATTCAGACATGAACAGGTTAGTCTAAATTAATGCTAAACAATACTTCTGTGTTATGAAGGAGATGTTGAAGTTGCCAAAGAACTGATGGTGTGTAATATTGAGAGTGATATGTCTAATTAGTGAGGGTTTGTTATTATTGTTGTGTTAATGTATCTCCAGTGTTGTTGACATAATTAATGTTAATATTGTAAATGATGAAAATGTGCCCCATCATACTTCTCTGACTGTATGGGGGGGGGGGACCAAACATATACGCCAACGATAATAAGAATTTTGTGGTTGTTGAAAATCAAAATGAGAAAAGATAAATATTAATTAACCTTGTGTTATATTTTAATACAGTCGTTAAAGGGCTTAAGCTTCGGTATCCATTATGTTGAAGTATATATATCAAATCGAATATCATCTCGTACATTTGTATATCGACACGGATACATTACATTGAAAACAAATATTACGTTAGGAGTCAGACATGATATGTTCGCAGAACTTACATTTTATTCTATATCAAACATATATCGTCAAATTAATGCACGTGGTATGGCAAAGCAATTATTAGAACTAGAATTGCTCCGACCGTGATGTATTTTTTTTTTGTTCTTTTCATTTTCATTCAAAATTCATTTAAATGTTGTTTTATGGTGGAAAAATAATTTTCCTTCGTTTGTTTTTTTGTTGTTGTTGTCTTTTTTGTTCGTAATTATCATTTACGAAAAATAATAACTTTGAACTTCGTTTTTGTCAACATAATGGATACCGAAGATGTCTGTTTCATCTATAAACAAATGCACATGACAAGAAATGAAATAAGTCAAACAATTGCTATAAAAATTATAATTCATCATTTAAACCTTTTTTATTTAAACAATATAAATTCGTCGAAACTATCATTTACGTAAATTAATATTTCTAACTTTGCGTTCTTAAACAATGGCTACTGACTGAAGTTGTCTTTTTCAATTATCACCAAAATGTAAATTACAGCAATAATGAAACGAGACAACAGTAGGACAGCTGATATAAATGTAATGTAATGATGTTACATTAATGTAGAACAGCACTGCTACAAATCTTTTGGCATCACCGTCTTATAACAAGGAGGGTACTGACATAAGTATTGCCCATAGCGCTATATACTTTGAGGATATCATCATAAATAATACCTAAGTAAATTAAACATCTATTTCGTCCACAGAGTCAATTTCTCTGCCATTTCCAAATGGCTTATTGGCATGTACAGTCACTTTACTGTCTTTTCAGTGGATGTTTCTAATTATTTTTACGGTAATATATCTGATGTATGATGAGGAAAAAGTCTACTTGACTGCACATAAGAGAAATGTATCAAGGAAACAATAGAATATCATTTGAAGAACCGGCTCGATAAGAGATTTTCACAGTTGTTCAATAAAACTTAATCACAGAGGCGTATCGAAGTTATATATCGGATATTAAATATTTAACGGTGTCACCATAAGAGAAAATTATTAAATATTGTTACTCGTTAATATTTATCTTTATTATTTCTCATTTGGGATGTTTGTTTCTGATTGAAAGTCATCTTATTGGATAAAACGAATGAGCGGTTACGGGTCCTAATTATAACGTGATCAAATATTAATCAGTTGTATTTTCTTAATGTGAATTCGAGCAACTCAGTGATTCTAGGAATTTATAGTAATATAAATATAATATAATACAAAATAATATGCATTTGTTGAATATATAATAATGTGATTATAATTATGATATTTAAATATATTTAGAAAACATAGATGTGTACATTTTTTTATGTAGAAACAGACGTACGAGACACATCCAAAAATGACTTAGTTTGAACTGGAATATTTTTTTCGTTATCAAATTTTATAATGGGATTTTGGCTGCAAACGGAATTTCTTATCGACTTTACACATTTCTGTTGGATAATTCTGCCTTGTTTGACACAAGTTATAGGTAAGTATATAATTTTATTAAATATTGTAATAATTTGGTAATTACGCTTGATATCTGGTTATATTATTTTAGAACGATTTTTTAAAATTGTTATTGTAATAATTTGGTAATTAATTTTAATGAGGAAAATGTGCGGTAATATTATTTATTAACAGAATTTGTTTTTCTATTGTATTTAAGAAATATGTGTAAGGGATAGATCGATAACAGACTGACGTTAATACGATATGATATTTCATTTTAAATGACGTTGCCAAAAACAGCGGTAATACAATATGCAATTTAATTTTCAATGACGTTACCCGAATGATATTTAGAGATATGTATTGCATTCAATAATATCAAAAGATAGAAAGATGTCTCCACCAATATACAATTTTAATTATTGAGCTATATAAATGAATTAAAGTTTGAAACATTGGTATTACTATCATTGGGTTGATACATATGCTGGTGGACTATTAGTCCCCGAGGGTACCATCTTCACAATGTCGGCATTGACAAGCAATATTAGATTTAATTATTATTAAACTTTACAGTTCCACAATAAAGTAGTTATTATTACAAACTAAAGTTTATCTCTCAGCCACACGTAACATTAAACGCTTTATAGTGACCAACACCTTTAAGTTATGTAGTTTTCCAATATGTGGTCCTTGGTCGTACCTCACGCGATTTTGGTTTAGAAATTCATCGAGCACACTATATTAAATATGTACATTATTGAAACAGATCTATTCTAGTACTATGGAGTGATAATGCATGCATTTGTGGTACTCAATAAGTCCGTATTAAATCTTTAATATGGTCAATTGTACCTTAATTGGAAGACTAGAGGTCGATTATAAGTGTTGGAGGTTAAGCGTGTCATCTGTATTATACAAGCTCGCGTGACTTCTTAAAATCTTCAGATTGAATGGACTTTATTATTACATATATATTGACGTACATTTGTGGGGTTTGTTTTACTCAATCTTAATTTTTTTAGTGCTGTGTAAATCATTTTTTGTCCAATTTTCTTTATTCTGTTGTGCCCTTCGATTCGCTTACTCTGATCACCCTTTTGGCATATTCAAACTGTTCTACTGGTCAAAGTGAATGAGGCAAATTATCGTTGCCATGAACATTTAATCCTAGGACATTTTCATTGCAGCAAATTTCTCGTGCACAACATACACAATCATACCCTAATCATTCATATAAAATGTAAAGAAAATGTTGAAGTCATACACAATGCGGTGGATTGTTACAAATTATACAAAAAGGGGGTCATTATGGATATCATGCTATAAATCACATTTCAAAACATGCAATATTTCACTCAATAGTATAACAAATTGAAGGATAATACTATATCATGCGTATGCGTTTACATTATTCTCAGACGAAATTAATTTTTAGGCATCTGGGGAAATCATGCAAACAAGAAACGTGTCTTTCTCCATTATTGTTGTACAACACAGTAAATGAAGTAGATTACAATTTCCTTTACATTTTTACTTTGTGTCACATTTCAATAACAAGCAGAAAATCTTTCACTGCAGATGTAATATTGTTGTAATTTTGATGTAATCTTACTATATATTGAATACATAAACGCTAGACAGCACCGAAGGGGATATCAAAATTGACAATCAAAGGAAACTGACAACGAAGACAAACAAACCAAAAACACAACACAATATGTGTTTGGCACCACCATAAAGAAAAAACACAAATAACGTAAATAAGACATGAGCCTTCCTACAAACAAGTAAAAGTAAAGACGAATCGAACATAAAAGCGATTTTTATGCAGAAATAGTAACGGACATCACAACACGGAACTCACAGCGTAGGACAACAGAAAAAAAACTAAAAACACGAGCAACATGGACCCCACCAAAAAACAAACCTGTGTGAACTCAGGTGCTCGCTAAGTATTTAACAAATAGTTCATGGCACTGAGGGCCATATGGCAGTTTATGGACCGGGATGTCACCCACAAAATATTATATGGATCGAAGCGAAGCTGAGGTCCATATAGTATTTTGTGGGTGACAGACCGGTCCATAAACTGCCATATGGCCCGAAGTGCCATGAACTATTTGTTATATTATACTTCGCGTCCAAAAACAAGTCCAATTATCTCCCGAAATAAAGACTCGAAAACGAGGAAGTCCACTGCCGGTCCATATAACGTTATATGGACCGGCTGCGCTAACACAGACAAATAGGGAAAATAAAAACGTAAAGTATAATATTAATTTATATTTGCGTTACATTTACCGTGATTCGAAGACAAGAGGTTGGTTATAAAGGTGTTAGAGGCTATCGTGTCATTTGTATGATACAAGATAAAGTACCATACTATTGCTGATCTTCAGATTGATTGAATTGTCTTTATTATTACATATGTATAATGAATGATGTATGGAAACGTCCGTAAATCACTGTACTGTAATAAGTGCTCAATAGCAAAGTTAAAATGTAATATGATGTCTAACGTGATGTAACAATATCGATTCGCCAGTGTCTACAAAGGATTGTACTAATATCTTAATTATTTGTAATGTAAATCATTTAAAACCGCAAGGCTACTGAAAGGAACGTTTGAAGATACCAAAGCTGGTAATCAGATTCCGTAAATCGAAGAAGTACAGAAAATAAAATGACCAGCAGGAAAAAGGATAAACAACATTGAACATAAAACTAAAGATCGAGTACCTCGAACCCCACGAAAATCCGGGGTGAACTCAGGTGCTACGGAAGGGTAAGCAGTTCCTGCTCCACTATAGTGGCACATATTGTGTTACTCTAGTTACATAGCCGGTGATAAGTCATGAATGAGGACTGAACCGGAACGTGTTTACGACAAGTGGAACATTTAGGGCCACTAGGTAAAAACCTGTATATAAAGGGCACTGATGGGAACACGAAAATGTGCCATTTATGAGCAGTTGCCCTTTATATACATGCTCAAGGCATTTGCATTATTTATTAAAAGGAGAATTCGAAACTGCCCTGTATAGACAGTGATTTGCTACACAAAGGTGCCATTAAAGACATGTTGACTGTACACATACTCACTGTCTTGCTAATAAAATGTCGCGTACAATTGCTTGAGAATTTAAAAGAAAAAAGGTCATAAGCATATACCGTCAAACCTGTTCATGCAGCCACCTCTATTAAGCAGTCACATGCATTAAGATGTCACTTTTTTCTTGTCCTCTCATAGACAATTTCATATGAATTTAACCTCTTTTAAGAGGTCACCTGTGCTATAAGGCCACTTTTTCAATGTTCCAAATGTGACCTCTTAATACAGGTTCGACTGTACTATACAAGCATTCGTTTCAAAATGCTGAAAAATAATCACCTTTCCTTAATTTACAAATTCTAATGAAGTTGTTTACTAGCCTAAGAAATTACAGCTACATTTTCAGAGATTCATGGTTGTAGTGGACAGCGAAACTTTGATTAATATTTAAATTAGGATACCATTGTAACAGTCCAACAGTAACAATAACCTTCTTATCAAACATACTTATTTTCAAATATAATTTAATTTCATACTTAAATAAGTACATGTTAATAGATTTTAACAGCTACAGTGGTAATTTACATTATAACTGTATCTGAAATCAAATTAGAAATGGTATACCATTACTTGTCAAGTAGTTACGATCTTGATACTTACTTAATTTGTATACTACGTTTTAATAGCTTGTTGGGCTATCTACGAATATTTTTGCTCTATATTTCCACAAATATATTCCATCTTGTAAGTCATAATGCAAGTTGTTACGGGTAACATGAGATTTCATACTTACTTGAGCAACTTCGGGAATTATTATATAGTCATGATATATCAAAAATCTTAACATAAATTCACACATAAAAAGTTATTTGACAGAAACAATCGTTTATTTAGTACATAGTTTCTGAGTACCACAAAACAATTATTTAACGAGTTCAACAAATAGTATTGTTTTCTGGTTATAATTGAATTTAGAGAGTGCATATGTATTATGATAATCGTTTGGGGGAAAAGTGGCATAGATGTATGTAAAAAAAAAAATAATACCAAAACGTCATAACATTTCCAGATGTTATAACTAGTTTGAAGACTTAAATCTGCTTGATGCTGTGCAAAATGGGAAAACTTTTCCACATTCTCCTATCAGTTTAAAGTGAATTCCATCGGATTAATTCTAGACTTTCCATCAATATACCTTACACGACTTTGGATGTCTAAAGTTAGTAGCCATTTGCAATTACTTCCGACAGTTAACAATTTAACCACATGCATAATAACACACAGCAGTCTTCTTAATATTTGTCCATTATCAATAACGATTGTATTTTGTTGAATTGAATAAAACAGACACGTTCAACTTCTTAGCAGGAAAGAAATATTTTCCGCTGAACATTAAGCAACAATCAATCAATAAAATCAACTCACAGTCATCCCATTTGTATTTGGATATTGTTTAAGTGATATAACATAATATTGTATGTAGCTTGCCTGACCGAATCATTGTGATACCCATCTGAGATATTGGCGAAAAGAACCGAGCATGTTCCGATTCGTTATACTAGTGGCGAACAATCACTATTTCAGTGATGGTAACTCGCAACCTGCAAAAGATATTTACTAATTCTACACCTTGTAATGTCCTCTATACTAGGGAGCATTGCTGTATGTAACTTGAAGACAATCAATACCGAACATTAGAATCTTCACTTTATTTAGCTGACCTTGGTGAGAGTTAGGAGACCAAAATAATCTGCAAATAATCACCTTTAATGAAATTGACAAAGTTTTATGGTTGCATTACAATATAAGGAAAACATATTACAAGGATCAAATTATTAATGAAATTCTAATCCTATTGTCTGGAGAGTAATGGGGTCATGTATATGTGTGCTACAATGTAGAGTTATAAATTTTGTCTCTCTTTCAACGATTTGCGATTGGATTTGAGAACTGTTTTGTCGGTGTCGTGGTTTTTTTTTCATTGTTTATGGGTATGTACTCTTATAAAACAAACCGTCTAGACTTAATTATATTTAATTATGAAAGTTTAATTATTGTTTCCGTTTTCGTCAGATGACACAGACACTACATTATGCATTAATTATACGCCATATAACACTTTTATAATGTCAACATATTTTGATTTATATCTGAGGTTATTAATTGCACGTACTTCTAATATATTTCTAATTGTGAGGTTTAGTTTGGTTTATGGTGTTTAACGCAAATTTCAAAAATATTTCAGATATATCATGGCGGTCAGATTTATTGGTTGAAGAAACATGAGTACCCGGAGAAAAAAAAACACAAAATGCTTCATAAAATATATACATTTATGCATGTTTATTTTAATTCAGATAAATTACCAAATGTATTTTAATAACCTTAGCAAGTATGAACATGAAAAAAAGTCAACCTAACGCTTAAGTAAGGGGTCGACATTTTAAAATTGTCTACCATTTCCGTAAGAGGTCAAAGTTCCTTAGGCATGGGCAATCTTTGTCGATTTTGTCTGTCTTATTTTTGGTTTTCTTGTTGAAATTCTGTTCACATCATTTGGATTTCCAATCGGTTCACTATAATTGTACCTGATGAAGACTTATTCAGACATGTGTCATGCGCGGTAAATTAGATATATACGAACCATATTGGAGGAGGAGATGGGATACCAGAGATAAAAGTACGATTTCGACTATGATGAAGCCTATCACACGATAAAACCAAAGCCTATACCCGTGATATCATAATGTTAGACATTTAAAGTGCAAAAATATGTTCAGTGTACCAATATTTCAAGGAGATCGTTCTGATAATGTTTATATAATAATATTTCAGCTGGATTTTTGCATATAGATATCGCCATAAGGCAGCTGTGATAAGCTTTTATAGGATACGACTCATCAACCTTCAGTAATCCTTCAGCTGGTGGCTGATAATTGATCATTTTTAAAGCAAGAAAATCAAATACTATTTAATTACAATTCAAGTTTCCGATTTTAGATAGTTAAAACAGGTATTGTGTCTATGGTGATAATTGTGGGATCAAATCACTGTTAGATTTACATCATTAAAAAGTACAAGTTTTCTAGACATGTGCACGTTTAGCTTTCGTGTGTAAATGCATTTTTAAAATCAAATAATAAAACTCAAAACTATAGCAGAGATAGCTAAACCATAAAGATCATATCAAAGAAATATGACAAAATTTACTATGCTGACCTTTCTTCTACACCATGTGATTATATGTAAGATTATTAAGCTTGCACTTACTCAGGTTTAGATTTTCTTAAATGGATGTTGTTATGCATGTAGCGACCACCGATGCTTCTCCTCAGCTGATGGACTATTTAGTCCTCGAAGGTAGCATCATATTTCAGCCTATCAGTATTTGTTGACAACTTCATGTTTGCAAATTGGTTTGTAAAGTTTAAGCAAACAATATAAAATGTAGTTACCAGTATTTATATGAAAACCTTGCACTTGCACTATGATCATTAGTGTTTACAACAGATAGAAACGGTTTACGCTAAAGTACGACGTGAATATGAGATCACGATTGTGAAGCTGAAAGAATTTTAAAAATAATTAGTTGATCCCTTTGCGAAAATGATACATATATATATAGCGTCTGGACATCTTTCTGTCAATTTTTAGATATTTCATATTACGAATATTTTGAATTTTAATAGATATGATTAACACAATTAATTGCTTGTATGTTTTGCAATGTTAGTGGTTGAGCATATGACCTAAATGAACCATAATCATATAACGTACCCTATTTACTATCAGAAAATGTAAATGACCAAAAATGATTAATCCCCATTTGCATTTTTAATTATTGAAACATACATACGATTTTTTCAACCTTGATCGACAATTTCAAATTGACAACATAATGCAGGTTTTGTTTCATTAGAAGCAGATTTACGGATTGTATGCTCTTGTGTGTAATTACTTCATTGAATCACAAAATCAACAGTTCAAGGAGATGGTGGCAGAATTGAAGAATAGTACAACAGTAACGATCGATGGTATGTGACGTTTAAAATCTATACAATTTTGGGATTTTCCGTTGCGTAATTTGTTATAATATTTGATTTCAATGGTCTGAATCATATCAAGTTTGACACTATTATATGAACCGATCGTTATGATTTCTTGAATGCATCTTAATGAACTTAACAATGTATGGAGAATATCAACAACAGTAGGAAAAGGACAATGCCTGTTGGATGAAGTAACTTGCTTAGTTTAACATACATATGGATGGCGTATACGGATTCTGCAGTGACACCAAGTAGAGCGCTTATGATACATAATATAACTACATTGTTTGTTTTCAAAAATATATGTCTTCTTAAAGACGAAGAATAAAATGATCTGAAGATGAAGAAACTTCTTAACGACTCCGATGAATTTCTTGATTTAGGTATTTCCACCAGTAGTTGATCACAAAATTAGACGTCTATTTTGCCCATGCTGTGTGTTTTAATTTATAATTTAATAATTTAATATAATTACACCAGGCCTTAACTACGGTGGTTTGAGATGATGCTGCTTTTAAGCATATCGTTTCTGATATTAAATTTGCAAAACATGCTTAACGCTGGGTTATCTCTACATATTTACTCTTTGGTATTTAAAAATATAGAAAAACCGTCGTGTTACCAATGTTCAAAATCAGATGATAAATAATGAACGGGGAAAGGACCGTTGTCTACTACGACAAACGGAACATACATTTGTGGTCTTCGATGATATTGCATATCCGAGACCAATGTCATGATGGATTTATTTTGATTGTTTCAATTTTACTATGAGGGACCATTGTTCATGTAGCTTCCTTGCTAGCTACAATCCTTTGGAGTATCTTTTCAACTGAGACGTATATATATTCTACACCATGGAAAGCTCACAATAAAAAAAAATGATATCACCTCTCTTGTCGTCAAGGTTCATGTCTTCCAAATCTATGAAGTAAAGTGTATTCAGAATATATAAACTCGTTCGACCTATTGTATATAGGGTATATAAACCCCCTCAAACTTGATTAGAAAGGTCATTACAAAATTGGGGCTGATAATTAATTCAATGCAAGTCAGAGGATAACAGGCGTCGATGAGTTTCACTTTTTACAGTCGTGGTGAGAAAATTAAATAGGAGTTAGGAAAAAACAACGTGTATGGTGCCTTCTATATGTATTATACAAATCCAAATGAATTAGCATGAAGTTTTTGCTGAATGCCAAAGAATGTCAGTAGGTAAGATGTATTTGATTAACTTGTTTATTTGTGCCAGTAAATTGTGTTAAGGACAATCGTATAAAACCAAAAGAACAACATGGATTTGTGTTTGCTCCATCGACATACACACTTGATCTCTGTTGTTGTAAAGCTGACATAAGAACAAAGTGTGGTTGCTAATAAGAAATCACAATTCGTTGTCAGAGAATTTTACAGTCTTACTAAAAAAAAGCTATATATCGATATATCTAATTTGGTTTCCTTGGCACGGAACAATATATTTAACAAATTGAGTAGGTTAAACGATATATATTTCCATTGCTGTGTTCTGTGTAAGTCAATCTGTGGCATTATATATGTTGCAGATTTGTCGCTGAAATTGATTGTCGATCTAGTAAGAATATCAATGGTTGAAATATATATTTTTTGTGCGCTGCGAACATGCTAGTTTATTACTTCCATGCATGTATGTCCTTATAGTCACTATTTTACATTAAAGGGTGGAGATTACATTTATATAATATATGAATAATGCAAAAAATACCACACTGTTGAAACAGTTCAATATGTACTAGAGAAATGGTAAAAAACAGAAGACAACATTGATATCCCTAATACACATATACAGGACAGCTCACTTTCCGGGATGGGTACAGGCATTTCAATTAAAAGAAAGTGGCGGAATTAAACTAGATTGGTGTGCCCAAACCTTCCCTTTTGTTCAAATGCATTGAAATGAAATGTAGTAATTACATTTGTAACACTTGGGATATGTACATTTTGAAGGTGTCGTTAGTAATACTTTACACACATAAGGATGCATTACTGTCTAATGTTAAATTAATAATACGATCAAATGAACGATTGTGTGCTAAAATTATTTTACCAACAATGAGTGGTTCTTTATTTTTATTTATATTATTTTTTGAATTATTATTATTTTCTTTATTATTTTATCCATTTTGTTAGAGATCTACTTATCAAGAGGGTAAGGATTGTGATCACATTAACCCAGCCACCGTATTGTGCCCGTTTCAAGGCAGACCTTTTATCTTATTTCCAACGCTAAATGTTCTGGTATTTGTTGTGTTCAATGTTTTGAGGTGAGAGGTGATTGTTCGTTTTGTTGATATTGCTGGAATAATTGACCATCACTCAGTCAGTTGAATCTTTCTTTGAATAACTAATTAGTGTTTCAATTATGTAATTAACATGTTTTTGAAGTCTAATTATTTGTGTAATTAGCAATTTAATAAGACGCATAACTAACTATACAAGTAACATAGACAACAAACAAATGCTGTAATTACTATATAAACTTGTAATGAATATATCAGTGGGTCGACACCCTCTACTGGCCGACTAGTAGTCCACGAAGGTTTCATCCACACAGTAGTCAATGCTTCGTATCTGTCATGGTTTATTAAACATAGTTATGTTTGAAATATACAGTTCCCAAATATAGTAAGTTGATAAGTCTAATGTTCACCTCACTAAGGAACGGATAACCTGAGTCCATGTCGACTATTCTGTTTAGTATGACGTTTGATTCAATTGCTGCCAAGCTATGCAAATTGCTTTGCTTTCCAATCTGTTGACAATGAGCATATCATATGAAGCTTATTCATGATGTTCGGTTCGTCTTTACCCCCAATTGTTTGTAGGAAGGGTCATGTCTTATTTACGTTATTTGTGTTTGTTTGCCTGTAGTGATGTCCAGCACATACTGTGTTGTGTTTTTCTTTTGTTTTCCTTCGTCTTGTGTACCATATCTTTCCGGTTTCACTGGGTTGTCCATTTTTGATTGCGCCGTCAGTAGTCTCTAACGTTTATTCGACAAAATGACAATTCCGTAATAACTATATAATGAATTAACCACACTGATTTTAGATCAAATTGACAAAATCTAGAAAATATTAAGAGTAATTGCAGCAAATACGCCTTTCAATTTGTGATTAGTCTATGATGTTTATTGTTGGAATATATTTGATTTATCTCTTGTGCCGTTTTGCAAGCGCATGCACGATGTCAAATTCGTAAAATCCTATTATTTCTTGATTTATTTATCACATATAATACGAGTATGAATTTGATAGACACCCTCGTTATTAGTTTGTTTTACATGCATGTCTAATAGATATATGTAATGCAACACACATACAAAATAATCATATTATAAAAACTAAGCAAACTTGAAACCTTGAAAACAAATAAAATGTAAAATTAATCATATGGTACACTAATTACTTCCCTTTCATGTTTATTTTAAGATTTACAGTTTTTTACCGTATGGACAAAAATAATAATTCTGTCAGTAAATATGATAAATTGTTATCATAATAACATCTGCATTGTATATCCTTGACCATATCACAAATGATTTCAAGAACAGCTAAAAATACTATTTATACATAAAGTTAATACATATTTAAATAATATTTAATGTTCAAGGTTGCATGCGTATTCATTCTTGCATAATGAATATGTATTCATTGATATCGAACCCCTGTTCATGGCGATGTGTACTCGATACAACATTTCGTGATAAAGTTTGTCAGTGACGATATAACTGAATATTGTTGAAAGTGGCGTTAAACGCCATAAGCTTAACCAAACTTTATCATGTATTCAATGGCATCAAATCAAATCAAGCATTTTGTTTGAGTCGATTCTAACATTAATGATCGCATAAACTCTTCATCATATATTTTCGACATAAGGCACTACTTAATGAAATTATTACACTTAAGCACTTTCCATGGTCGAATGTTCATTTTATTAGTAATGTGTATGCTCCCAATCGTTTACCAATAACGAAAAGCCATTTCAATTGTGACCATCAACAGCTTTGCCTATTTGCGCTATCATGTTTAGGCACTTTTGGTTTACTTGCTTCCAAAAGCCTATTAAATTATTTGTCTTTCCAATTTTTGGACAAAAACGCATTGTGTGCATTAAATTAGATATCAACGTTTTTATTAGCACGGAAGAGCACTACTCACTAAAACTGTCACCAGTACTAATGATCCATTTACATAGTAACCTTTTAATAGCCATTTTTTCTTACTATTCCTCAAGTCATCACCAGGACCAACGATCATTGACCTATATACTGTCACCGTTATTGATTACTCATTTTCGCAACTAAATGGTTCATAAACCATGACTAAGTTAAGTTAGGGAATACAAGTTAATATAAAGAAGAAAATACAATGCTATAATTACCGGAGTGAATTATGACGTAATGTAGGCGTGATTTATGTTAGATTGTGTAAAGATAGTCATACCAATCTAGCTTGTCTAATGTATTGTACCATAGCAATATAATGTTATTTGATATTGTGTATATGTACAGTCGACTAATTGGATGGACTGTGTACAGTCAAACCTGCCTGTACGGTCACCTCTATTAAGCAGTCACCTGTCTTAAAAGGTCACATTTTTCTTGTCCTGTCATAGAACATTTTATATGAATTGAACCAGTTTTAAGGGGTCACCTGTTTTATAAGATCACTTGTTATTGGTCCCAAAGGTGACCTCTTAATACAGGTTCGACTGTACTAGTAAAATATGCGGTGTAGGTATTTGCATGGTGATGTCATGAGTTAACTCGAATATTATTGTATTTTATAATAGCAATGTAGGTATTTGCATCGTGACGTCATACACTAATTCATATACAAATGTATTATATAATTTTTAAATATTATTTAAGAAATAATTCATGGAAACCAGAGTTTGTATACAGTTTTAACATGGGTAACATTATTTTCGTAAAAATTTTATCCCGAGCGATAGTGAGGGATAAAATGCAACGAAAATAATGTTACCCATGTTAAAAGGTGATACAAACTCTGGCTTCAACGAATTATTTCGATTCTAGTAGGAAAAATCTAACTTATTTTTTGAAGTGGAAGTCAGTAATGGAAATGTATTTCATAACACAATTCACTAACCTTCATGTTTACTGTTGTTTTTCTTTTATGTATAAATAGACTGTGATGCTATAAAGTTACTGATATTTTCCAATTTAATAGCATTTTGAATTTAGCAACTTAAACCAATACAATGCTCACAAAATCGTAAAATAAATCGGTAACCATGTGTTTTAATGTCATCAGCGTTCCCACAGGTACGTGTGGACAGGACCCTATGTTCCCCCCTTTTTTTTTGAACATCGATTTTTTTTCATATAAACAACATTTTGCAACTTTGTATGTATCACTGTATGACATATATACAATAAATTCGATCAAACAGTAGTTTCTATCCATGTCGGGTTTCTGACATAATATAAGAGAGAAGGTAAGTCACTTCGGTTTGTTTACATTGGGGTACCTGTTGGCGATTCATTTGATACGGTAAAACGCGAGAGTTCCGGGTAAACAGTTCGGGAATATTTTGGCGCCAGATTTGATTTACCCGGAACCCTCGCGTTTTACCGTATCAAATGACCACACAGATGGCGCTAGTAACGACACTTCCGTAGCTTAGAACTTGGTTTACAAAAATGTCGTCTTAAAATCGCAAATCGCGAGGGAAAAGTGTTCCAAGGAGAGTTGTCAGCTGCTGTAAAAAAATATTGATGTGTGTTTTCAGGGATGAAAATATATATAGAGGCGGAAAAAGCCAATTTCCAGACAGTTAGGCCTTTTTTATTCAGTAAATTTAAGATGAATCGCCAACAGGTACCCCAATGTAAACAAACCGAAGTGACTTACCTTCTCTCTTATATTATGTCAGAAACCGGCATGGATAGAAACTACTGTTTGATTGAATTTATTGTATATATGTCATAAAGTGATACATGCAAAGTTGCAAAATGTTGTTTATATGAAAAAAAATCGATGTTAAAAAAAGGGGGGACATAGGGTCCTGTCCACACGTACCTGTGCAGCGTTCCTTGTAAACGACTTCCAACGGAAGATGTTAAATTTCAAAAGTCAAAGTCCATTGATGGTTGTTTTAAGTATTTATTCCGGAAAAATATAGGTAAAAACAATACGTGCATTTTTATGTTTGTTATGCACCACAGTGCTGTATGAATACATAAATTCACTAGGGAATGATGATTGTAATTTGTTCGTTTGTTAGAATTAGTGTTTAAAGATATCGATCTCGTGTAAACACATATAATGACGATTAAATATATTTTATTAAAATTAACTACAATCTCCCCCAGGCATAATTAACCTTTTCGTGGCTATGTTATTTTATGTCTTATGGTTTACTTGCTCCGAAACACTGTTGAATTGTTTGGCTTTCCATTCTTCTGAAGACCGTCGTGGTCGTGATCGTATGGTAGTTGGATTTATAACTACCTATGCAATCAGTACCCATCACCACTAACGTTGTGAGTATGAATTCCACCCAGGCGAGGTGTACTATGAACAACATTATGTGATAAAGTTTGTCAGTGACGGTGGTTTTCTCCTGGTACTCCGGTTTCCTCCACCAATAAAACTGACCGCCTTGATATAACTGAAATATTGTTGAAAGTGGCGTTAACTACCATAATCATAATCAATCCTTTGACTATAATGAAGGTTATATCAGAAAGGTGTCGTGTGCACTAACGTTTACGTTTTTATTAATGTAATACAATGTAAATGTGAATCAAGAATAAGCAAAGCATTTTTAGAAAAACGTGAAACATCTGGAAAATCCATTTTGCTTGCATGACAGAGAGTTGCATATCAGACAGCTTAAATTAAAGCTTGAAAAATAAAGGAACGATCAATATTTGTCATTTTAAATCCGTCTAGATTATTGTCTTCATTTACGAACGTATAACATTAAAATTGTCTGAAAAGAATTAAGAATTAATTGACTAAATCAATTGTTTCATCTTTGGAAATTCCAGAGGGTCCTCTTCTATGGTCCCCACCTTATACATGAAGCAAATTTGAGTAAAACAACACAAGAAAGAAATGCTATATACAATTGATCTTGCAATGGAGTAGGACAAAATTGAAAATAATTTCGAATCATTTTCTTATGGTAATGGTCGATATCGCTCATATAAATACAATATAATGGGAAAATGTCATGTAAAGGGGAATTGACGCAAAATTGTATATTTCTGAATAATACCACTTACAGAGTCAATTGAATTCCTGTGTATTAATTTACAAGTTTAACCACTTAATGCATTTTTTCTATATTTATCTATAACTAGAGAGTGCTTAAACGTTTTAAACATGCTATTTTGTCAGATCGGCTGACAATAACCGAGATTATTGTATTGTCTGGAGAACAAAAAAAAACAACGTTATGTGATATATGTAATAAATACAGTAGTTTAAACAACAAAATAAGTGACCTGTATTGACCGTTACAGGCTTGTTATGTACAGTTGATTTGAGATTGAGTAAAAAAACAAATACTGTATGTTTAATTGTTTACCACTTACATTTTTATCAATGTACTCTATCTGACTCTAATAAATAAATCGATACAATTGCGTTTTGATAAAATTTAATAACTTGCATTGTGATTGCATTCATAAAAGGAAATATGATTGATTGGTGTTTTACGCCAACTACAGCAATATTTCAGCTATATCGTGGCGTTAAAAGGAAATAGCACGATGACAATATGCATGCAATGTAAAGATAAATAAACAGTTTAACAATAATATCTTCTATGCTATAGGTGAAACTGAAGATTAGTTGATTTTTGGTGTTTAACGCCACTTTCATCAATATTTCAGATACATCATGGCCACAGGTTTTAGTGGTGGAAGACGCCGGAGTTCCCGGAGAGAACCACCGACCATGGGGAAGCAACTGGCAAACTTTATCACTCGACGCTGCGAGTCGAGTGCACACTTTTTTGTAATTTACAAAGCAGGGCGTGAACCCACGCCGCATTGGTGATAGGCTTGTAACTAACTCATTGAGCCAACCTGGCTCTTTGAAACTGAAGTGGCAAATTTAGAGACAATTACGACAATTAGTCTGAAACATCTTGGAGCACGTAGTGAATTTTCACTTCAATCTGATATCAGATAATTTTGTCTGACCTTACGAATATCTTAAAAATCAATTATTATAATCACTCGTGCAATAAGTATTGTCTTAGAATTTTAAGTCCACAATTAGACCAGCTCTAAGAGGGTTAGTTTGATGCAAATACACAACAGACATCACAGGAATTATTGTGAAAAATCATTAATACACATTTCCTTTCACAAATGTGTATCAGGATCTTGCTCATTAAGGATTGATCTCAATTTTTTTTCGGTTCATGAAGAAATAAACTCAAAATGTGGTACACACTGTAACCCGCGAAGCGGGTTACGCAAGGGTGTGTACCACATTTTTGAGTTTATTTCGAATGAACCGAACAAACAATTGTGATCAATCCTTATAAATTAATTCCTAATTAATTTTTTTCTTGTCCTAAGAATATTTTGACGGATAATAATTGCTTAAAAAGAATTAAAATAAAAAAAAATCCCAATTTAGACCCCAACATGTGACTTCCGGTTAAACATTTTATCTATGACATGATGTATAAAAAATTCTAACCAATCAATTTCAAGCATTTGCTACAAATTTATTTATAATATAATAGTAAGCAAACGTTATTGAGCTTCCACCAGTTCTTAGTCACGTTGTATATAACATTGCTATCTTGTCGTGAGTAACGAAAAAAATAATGTTGACACAGAATTAGTTTTTTACGCCAATCATGACACTCGACGGTATTGTTTATTCTGCTTGATGTTCATCAGGGTGATCCGAAAAGATGACTGCATTAATGAAATACAGTGAACAAAATCCCAAAGGTATAATTCTCATGACTGATAACTCTATAATGGTTCTTGACTGTGCTATCTAAGACCTAGTTTCTTTTTAACTGCTGTAGTAAAATGTTACATAGAATTAGTATTCTCTGACAATAAAACTAATTATGATAGAATTATTACACAGTTTGATATTGCTTTACTGAGAAACTCCATAAAAACACGATATATAAACGTCTGAGAAAGTAGCCGACGTATAAATCTACGGAATGTCGGATTGGAAACAAGTGTTAACAATCCTGTGCAAACAAATAAAAATGATAAATAAACGTCTAAAATGTAGCACAACAACATCAAAAAAATGTTAAAATATAATAAAAATAACTATAAGTCTACAAAAAGACTATAATTGTAATCAAATTGACGGATATTTCGCTTACCGAAAAGCTTCATCAGTGTCTGTAATCTTATCTGAAAGATGGTCTGAAGATTGGATTGTCACGTGACCATCAGTTATAGTGACGTAAATATCATAATCTTGAACTTTATATTATTCAAATATATATTACTAGCGGACAAAAGAAAGGATACACTATCTTAATATTTTTTCTTTATTGTAGATTTTATCAAAAATATAATTTGACATTCTTTTGAGTATTGTAAATGTCTCATTGTAAAGAATAAATAACTGTCAGATCAGTAACACATCAAATGTTTGTAAGGCGTTCAATGAAAGCACGATGGTCGAAAACAGAAGTAACAAATTCAGAAATTAAATTTTCACATTTTAATAACAGTCCAAAAAAGCAACTAAAGTTCAATATCGTCTGCATCAACAACAGCTTGACATCGGCATCTCATTGAAGCAATAACTGTAGAAATTACAGCCAGTGGAAGATTGTCCCATTCCTCTTGAAGGGCCTGACGAGGTTCTGGTAATGTGATGGGTTTATGAGGACTTTGTCGAATACGACGGTCAAGTTCATCCCAGATGTGTTCGATAGGATTGAGGTCTGGTGATTTTGAAGGCCACAGCAAGACATCGATGTTCTGTTGCTGAAGAAAAGCCTGAGTAATTCTTGCCGTGTGCGATCTTGCATTATCATGCTGAAAGGTAATGCCTGGTCCATTGTGGTTAAGAAAATTCACAACCTCAACGGCAAAAATATTGTCTCTATACCTTGCAGCGGTCAAGGTACCGTAAACAAAAACCAGATTAGTCCTTCTACGCGAGGTTATCCCTGCCCATACCATCACACTTCCGCCTCCAAATCTTTCCCTTTCTTGAAAACAACAATCCGCGTATCTTTCATTTTGTCTGCGATAAACCCTTGCACGACCATCCGAATGAGATAAATTGAATCGGGATTCATCCGAAAACAATACATGACTCCATTCGTTGTTGAGTCTCCAACGTAATCGTGCTCGACACCATTTTAAATGTTCCTGCCTATGTCGATTAGTCAATACCAAGCCTTTGTATGAGCGCCCTGGGCGCAAACCATTGGCATTCAGTCTCCTTCGGATGGTTCGCGCACTGACACATCGACACTGAACAACATTGGTCGATGACGTTGCTGGCAGGAACCGATAACGTAAGTGACGGAGACGGATGAATCTGTCATCTGCAGGAGACGTTACTTTTGGGCGTCCGGATCGAGGTCGATCTTTTGTTGAACCTGTCATTTGAAAACGTCTACGAAGACGATGAATGGCCAAGCGTTTACAATCCAAAGTTCTTGCGACGGCGGTGACGTTCTTGTTTGCTTAGAGCATACCTATTGCACGTTCTCTTAATTCTTGTGAAAGTCGAGGCATTCTGCTTAGCCTTCAGGTTAATTCAGGTGAACTTTCAATTTTCCATCGATTTGTCTTGTTGATAACAATAAAGTTGTCTCATTATCGATGGCGGTAAAAGTTGCACGTGCAAAAGTGGTAAAAGTATACGTTGATTGTCTACGTCGTTAAGCGATGCGTACAGGTAAAAAATCAATAACCAAAATTAATCAGTCGCCCAGGTAAGTATACTTATTGAATATCATAAAGAAATTCAAATAAATGAAATAGAGAAATAAAAAAAAATAAGGGTATCCTTTCTTTTGTCCACTAGTATATGTACACTAATTCATAAACAATATGAAAACAATGAGAAAATGCAATGATGAAATTTGCCAATATAATATATATAGGGCATGGAATTAGGGTTACATGTATGTTGTTTAACGCCACGTTCAACAATTATATTAAATGCATGTTGAAAGGTTAACTTTATACTTGGTTAATATGGAACTGTAATTTCTGCTTCCTAGTCACTTTTGATTGTGCCTATAATTTACTCGTATCATGGACTGTCAATCTTCATGGACGTCACGACAATTTGGTTTAACCCGAACTAACGGTCAATGTAACGTCCATCAACTTCATATCGTTTCCTGTAATGAGTATATATGCGAAGTTGTTGGGTGTTCTCCACTTGTCGGATATAGTTACCGTAATGCTAAATGACGAGAAGAAATAAAAACGATATTTGATATGTAATTACAGGTGTGAGAGTTTATCTCATATGTGTTATCTTTGAGAGTTTATGTGTTTGCTCAACATTTCGTACAATATCCATTGGCGGGAACAGTAGAAATCACGATATAAATAGCTACACGAGATCAGTGGCTCGTAAAGTAAACTATATATTGTGTAATTGAAATTTTCATCATCATTACTTAAAATTACTTTGTTTCATATGCTAATTTAAGGCAAAATTCATATGGCAAACCGATTAGTTGACCATTTATTTTGTACATGACAAAATATACACCTGATATTCACATGGGGAACATAACTACAACCTTCTTTCTGCTTTCGGAATTGGAGGGCGACGTATGCAGGATGAATCAGGTACATAGCTTGCCCTGCTAGTTAACTAGTACCCCATATTTGGAGAATATCACGGTACTCGAACTACAGTTTGTAAAGAGCGGACTTTATAATTCACACTTTTTCTAACTATATCCACCATCTTCCCCTTCCATTCTGACAATCTATAACATCTATCTATAGTCACATCGTGGTGACAACTTTTTTTTTGATTACTTTGAAAAGTCAACGTTCTAACATGACGGATCTGGTAAATGTGGAGGATCGGTGAATGATCGCTAAACTTTTACTTTAACATTGATGAACGCAGCCGAATAACGTTTAATGTTTAATAGAATTATGTAAATTTGTGTTGACATTATAACTATTGACTTTTTATATATAGGCAAGTGTAGTATTAGAAGAGGATTCCATCTTCAATGAAAGTTGATATCATTGTCATTTAAATGTGCCTGTTTCTTGACATTTTCAACTTATATTTCACAATAAAACAGAGATTGGTGATATAGTTATGATTGATGGTAGAATATATGCAAATTAACAATCGTCTTTATGGGATGATTAATCAGTATTAAAATTGGTTGTATTTCAGCATGTGTATAGACATATATTGAAGTAGAATTGTTTCAATAATAAGGTTCCATTTTTGATATAGTAAAACATTGTTTGCTCTGAGTGCTTAATTCTTAAAAGTTTGTTTTGCGCAAATAGCAAGATATCGACGACGATTGCCACTAGTGGAGCACGAACTGCATACCATTCCAGAGCATTCCCCGGGATTTTTAACACTTAAACCAACTAAATTTATCAACAGGTTGTTTGGATCCAACAGTTCCAAATTATCACTAGTGTGATCCCACTTAGCGTAAGCGTATGCTAAAATAAAACTTGAAAGGGTCACTTACTCGTTAGGTTTGCCAATATGTACAGTGCTACTTGCATGTCCTTAACCAACCGTTCAAATTATAAACAATTCGTTGTTATTGATTACACTTTCTGTTAGCATCTACAGTGATGATTTAGTTGTATAATTCATATCCTTCTAATAAACTGTATACATTGGCCACCATGTCAATAATAATACCTCTGTTTATGATTGTAATTAGAGTCGTAGTAGAGATGGAACGCCATATTCAGAACAACTGTTGACTTAATATACAACATACTATCGAATAGCTCAGATATATGTATATGTTGTTTAAGCATAATTAAAAGGCAGCTGATGCCACAGATGTAGACCACACATAGTTCTGTTGAATCTAGCTCCAATTTCCAATTAATGACTTTCAGAAATTTGCTTTGTTTTCATTTTGCTCGAAATTTATCCATGATTTTTTCTTTCTTTTTTTGGAATTGGATTATCGTCTATCAATGCAACTGTAGATAATAGATACATAGATGTTACGTATTCACCCTTACATCATTCCCTTTTTTCACTGTCAAAACACACAACGTATTGTGTCATTTTATAAGAGCCTATATATCGCTGACGTTTACGAGTTCGACTTCCGTCCCCTTCCCGACATTTCCGAGATGCACTCCAAACTGTCATGTGTGGCAAAGTGTGTCAGTTATTTACAAGGTCAGATGTTTTCTTTCGTTTCTTCGATTTCGTCACCAATGATGTTGATCGGCGTGATATAACAGATATGTTGTTGAAAGCGACGTTCAGCACCAATTATTCTAATTCTAATCGGTTAGATCTTTTTTGCATTGCAGTTTTCCTCAGACTCTATCGTGGCAATCCGAATTGTGACACTGTCAGTTCCTATATTGCTGTATGAAATTCCAGTAATTGACAAAGCACATCACCGTGGGTTAGCAATCTATCATTATACTGTAAGACTGACGTCTTGTATTTCTTTTTGGTGGTATTTTGATGATATCAAAAAGAAGAGCATTGTTCTACATGCTAATACATTATACCGTCAATACTAATATCAACATTCTTTCATTACATACACTGCCTTCGATGACCTCTTAGCCTGGATAATTTGAAATAACGGGCGAATTACGGATAATTCGGGTGAAAATATTCGAACATCATGACATATTCGGATTAGTGTCTTAGTTCATATTGATTAACCTTTGATAACAGATCTACTGACCCACTGAATCAAAATTACAGATACTACTGATAGTTAAATTACATTGTAGAGCAAATGCATTCCAATATCTATAATACAAGCTAGTCTTTTTTTCACTTTGCCAATAGTAAATGCTCTTTTCTTGATTATCAACATGTATGCCTCTTGTCATATATTCTATAATCGTTACCTGATTATTGATTCAACATTTCGATACTTCAGTGAGCCTTCGTGTTGCGGAATTGAAAATAGGATTACCTTACTGTTGCAGCAAATATCCAAATAACATCGTTCATGAAAATATCCGAGAGCATCTGGATTGTACGGTTGGTTTTATTGTTTGTTTCTACTAGAACATCACGTTGCTACTCAGTTTAATAGGAAAACAATGTATATCTATACATATATTAATACATGACCTTTTCCATATCGGCCCATACATTGGATATCATCCAGAGATCTCCATATCAGTCCGTGACGCAGTTTGTTTTTTGCCGACAGAACATCCCTTGAATGCTGAAAGTCTTTATCAGTCAAAATGTTCATCTTACTCTGCTGTTGTCCGTTAAATGTTTATTGATGGAAATTGTATTGACTTAAGATTGTCCGGCTCATACTATTCACCCTTTAAAAAAGAAAAAAAAAGGAAGAATCTGGAGAGATACTGGTCAAGTTTGTCACATTCGATATCTTCAAATTGACGTTGTTCATTTTGGCCTTTCAAAAGCCATTACGTCGCTTTGTGTTTTCTTGTGTTTGCATTTTTCATTGAAATTATAAAATCATCGGTATCATCTTCGGTAACATTGTAAATTGATCGCCCTTTGCGGCTATCATGTCTCTTGTGAACGCAGCATTATGGGTTTTTTTTTGCACGAGATGCCTCTGGTATGGGTTATTGGCCCGAGGTGAAATTATTGCTAGCTTACTTCCAGTCGCTACGCATATGCAAAAACTATCATATTAATGCCAAGTGTATGATAAATAATATTATAAAACAGACAATGCATACAGTATTTTCAACTTAGCCCTAGTCAATGATTTTCTGAAGTGATCTATCTATTCTAAAAACTAGTTTTTCCAATATCTCCATGAACGTTTTGACTTCTGACTCGCACTCACAATAGCTACGTATATGCATAATTCAACATCGCATTCAATTAGTTTACGTATATCACAGCTCAAGGCCAAGAAAAAATGATTGATTGAAGACCACCAATGGTCACATTATACTAATTATTACGCATCTTTACTTATATTTCTAAGGATATATTACACTTAAGTGAATTTATCATGTCCGCGAGAATTGTTTCAAGACAAACAGAAGTAGCTTTCAATTTGATGTATGTGCTTGTAGCCACTGCACACGGTAAATTACAATGTGCTTGACTTGTTTCCTCCGTAGGGCAATGTACGTAAATATATACCATCACGGCAAATTCAGATTGTCTACGTCATATGTGTAATATATTTAGAGTAAACATCAATCCACACGGAAAGTACAACAAATCAAAGAACAGAAACATGGCAACAAGACACAATGCGGAAGTAAAATGTAGCGATCTCGGAATGGCTTTATAACACCCTATGTATTCATCTCAAATCACAGCATTGGTTCAAAACCGTATTATATCTGTTGATGCTCCCAACAGCTGTACGTGACAGTACCTCGTGCGATAAATTATACTTTGTTTGCTATACTATTATGATGATAAACGAAAAAGGAATAGCCTAGAGTTGTGGGTAAAGATAAAGGTCAAATATATTTAGGTTTAAAAATTTCGACATCATACACAAGTGTTTAAAAATTTCTCGTTAATTTAAAAATAAAACATAAAACTGCCATCATTAACAGAAACTTCAATCTACTCATTGCAGCTGCTGAAAACTTTCATACCAAGGATAGCCCATGAAAGCCATTCAGCTTATTTCCAATGGGGTCCTTTACAACTATCAACTTAAAGTTCAAGTGGATATTAAAAGATCAACATGAGCGGGTAGAGGGATTAATTAATTTTAAAATAAGTACATTATCTATGAAAAAATATATATATATAATTGCCATTATTACGATATGACACGTCTTTCTCGTTCTTCACTGGTATGTATCAGGTGGCATTTCACTTCTTTTTTAAATCTTTGCAAATCATTGATGGATTTGATCGAATCGGGTAGAGAATTCCAATCATGGATTCCATTGTAGTAAAACGTTGTTGATTCGATGCCTTTGATTTTTGGTGTAACATAATTAATCTGACTTGATCTAGTATTATGGGCATGATGTTCATAAATTTTGATGAAATTATTTTTCAAATAAGAAGGACATTTATCATAATAGATTTTATGAGCATGGTTCAATCGAAGCTGTTTTACTCTGTTTTCAATATTTAAAAATCCTAGACTAGATAATTCAGCTTGCTTTATACTAGTTCTTGGGCCCATGCTTTTAATGAATCAAACTGTTTTGTTTTGTGCCACTTTGGGTCATTTATTTTCGGTAGGCTATGCATGTAACTGTTTCTTTTTCTTGTCACAGACATGTTTGACAGTATTTTTGACATTTTCATAATTCAAAGACAACTTATATGTAAAGCTTATTTATTGTATACGACAATACCAATGATCTCGACAACTTCTAAACATCCGCAAGCAGTCATCGACACTGCTATTGTATTGTACAGGTTTATGTTCTCGTTCTGTACGAGTTGAAGCGAATCTGTGGTGGTTTTGATTATATATGTATTAACGTTGGAGGGAGGGTTATAATCTTATTAACCTATTTTTCTATCGATTTATATGCATATAATGATGATACCCTAAGCTATCCATCAAATAACACGGTCAAATCCTTACAAATGTACCTAATAAAGTCGAAAAACACATAATTTTTGTCATACATTAATTTTAAGTTCGTATGTGCAAAACCAGTGATAATAATCGAATAATATTATCGTTAATGAAATATACTTGTTAATGCAGTATCCCCGTGTATTGTTGGAGAAAACATCTTAAAAGTTCCAAATATCTTCTACTAATGACAGTTGTATGGTCTTTTAATACATTGTTTATTATATACAAGTCGCCAGCAGTAATTAGCTAGAATCAGCAATCATCTTCATTGGTTGGAACTTAATGACTTTTATGTCAAATTAACTGCTTTAAGTTACTACAAATAAAACAAACGAGTCTTTCAATCATATAATTTGAAAAGATATGCTTTGTACTAAGATTCGAAAAGCATAAAGTTTCAGTTTTATTTATCTACTTAGTTTGTCTTTTCGTCCTAGTTCTTCTTTGACCATTAAAATGTCACATTATCGGTGATGTTACAGTTATTGTGCTCGATTCGAGTGCGGTAGATCGTTGGTTCGAGTCCCGGTCTAGTCAAACCAGACTATGAAATTGGTATTTGTTGCTTCTCCGCTAAGTATACAGCCATAACGAAATAAGACCAAAGACTACTTAGATCGGAATGAAGGTAATGTGTCCGAGTGGAGCGAAATGTGTATTTGCGAACTACTATTATTAATTAGTAGCTCACAATAAAAATCCAACTGATCGTGTTGGTCTAGTACAAAGCAGACACTATCATCTATCCATCGAATATAACTTGCTTTCGCCATGATGTAGCTGAAAATTGGTCATTTGCCGTCAAACAACAATCACCACATCACTTTATAGACAACTTTTAATCTCAATCTGAGACTTGCTCAACTATTATTGAATGCTTTCACAACATCTGATACTTATTAGCTAATGATTCCTATTGGTGTTGGCGATGGTATTAAGTACTTGTTTTGATAGCAATCAGACCTAAACGCTATAATCATCGTCTTACCAAACTCGCGACCTTGATAAGTTGAATCGTCTTTGTCACTTCCAATCAAGAGATCACGGTTTTGAAATGTACACCATCATTTTACTTAGTATGGAGGTTTGGGCCAATAAAATAATTTTAACCCCGCCATTTTTTATTGAAGTGCCTGTATCAAACCTGCCTCTCTCTACATTTTTTCTATTGGATTTTGCAACTGTGCAGATAGTGTGATATTTCTTATTTCCCTTTTGTTTTAGTTTATTTTTTTTTTAGTTTCTAGTCAATACAATTAACCGTTGATCAGGGGAATACGTAAATTATGTACTTATGAGTTATCAAGTATATCAACAAAACAGATCTTAATACAAATGGCATGTGAAATATCTGACAGATACTTAAAGCAATCTTAACTATTCTTATCAAAGCAAATAATTGGTTATTTCTAATCATCCAAGTGATGCTTCATATCGAGGCTGATGATAAAAGAATGTTAATATACCATACTAATGATGATAAGAGGATTGCATAGCAATCTCTAAAATGCTTTATATCAATATCGTTTAACTAGTCGTGCGTCAAGAGTTTTGGCGATCCACTGACATTAAACATACCCGATGTCAGATTGTTCCTAAGAAGGTCTACGAGTAATTATAGATGTCGCGGCTTCATGTCAAATTCTGTCTGAAGTGAAAATAAAATAACAAGGTGAAGGTCAATCATATCGCATACATCTTGTTTTAAGTTTTAAAAAGTATCCATTTTTCAGAAATGGTTATTTCGTTTGTCATTATACAATGTTTCTATATATTGCAATAATGATTTATGCCCAAGCGTAAAGCTGGAAAGTTTTTCATATTCATTTATATCCACATATTAATTTACATTCATATCCTTTCTTTCAAATTACCAGAAACGAAGCATACATGCCACACTATGTTTTTAAAACGTAACGTATCTATGTTATTTCACTACTGATTCGAAACATGATAAAGCACTTGAATAAATTATTATATGTGGTTCTTGTGTGAATGCTAATAATGCTTAGGTATATGACAAGTGCTATGTGTTGGCTATGATAAAAACGTAGATATCAAGTTTATTACGCATGACGCGTTTCTGGAATAACCGTAATCATGTACGGACTGGTCAAAAATACTTTAATTTGTGTCCGTACGAGGGTAAAGTTGGATAGTTTTCAGATTCATTTACATCTCTGTCCTTTCTTTCCAATTACAAGAACCCAAACATGCAGACCATACGATGTTTTTTTTAAACGTAACATATCTATGTTTATTGAGCAAATGGTAGTAGACGTTACACGGTTATTGGATTAATAAACTTGTAAGCTCGTAGGAATTTGGATAATTTGTTTTAATTTGGCAATGCATGGAACCAATAAAATTGCCATGGAAATGGTGTTTTTGGTTAATTGAGGTTGATAAATGTTTACGCTTGTAATTTGATTAAATAAAACTTCTACAAATGTTATGTGAAATGTTTGCAGATTTATTTAAGGTATCTGTCACGACTTGTCTATCGTGATATGGACGTGAATTATTTCCCACTTCTAACGTCAATTAAAATCCTTTTCATGACATCATGCAATTGGATTTCGTATTTAATTTGAGTAAAATCGTGTAGGAAGGGTATTGGAAATAAAAGTGTTTATTAAATTTAAACAGTAAAGTCAAACATTTAACAATGTTTTAAATGACGCACATCCGAATGTGATTTTGTTAAGGAGAGGTGGAAGCGTCTTGTCATTGTGTTAAATTTCTCCTTACATTTCCAATTATTGGCATTAAATGCTTAACAACAACGTGCAAGCATATCGCTACGTGATGAAATAATATTTGGTGGCATTTTGGTCAAAGAGCAAACAAATTATGGATAATCCTCATTTACACATATCTCTATTGAGACAATATAGCATTAAAGCAACAACATATAAAGAAAGAGGAGAAAGCTACACAAAAATAGGAATATGTGAAGATGGCCACGGTTTATATGAAATATTGTTGAAAGTGGCGTTGAACATTTATATCCCTACCTTTTATTATTCACAGACTACAGGGACCATTACCCTTCCACATCAGCTTGGCTAACCCCCATTTTGTTTTAGTGGGGTTCGTGTACATGATTATCTCAAACTTCTGTTTTTTTATGGGGAAAGGTATATATCTACAGGCATTGAAGGGTTATGCGGGATGGAGTGGGGTGGGGGTTTTACCAAATCAATGTGTATTGCATTTCATAAAGTGTGGTATTTTTTGTTTTTCATTTTTAGTTATATAACTGTAGCTATGGGGTTTTCAATGATATTTACTTGGCAAATCTGTCTGATTGAACATTTAGATCAAAAGCTGTTTGAATATCTAATAATATGTTTCTTCTTACTTTTACCGAACATTATGACATAGTTCAAAGAATTTAATGGTGGGGGAGTACTAACGCATAAGCTGAATGAAGTACTAAGTCTTCCAGAAATTCGTTTATATGAATTGCAAATAATAATATTTCTGCCAACTTACATACAATGTACATGTATGAGGTAATCTGACATTTAAGCTGCATATAAAAGATCTGAAAGGTTTCAATAGGCAACAACTATTTTTTCGTAATATAGTTATTTGGCTTACAAAATACAACACACACACACACGCACACTTAATATATCATCATACATTTCTAGTACATGTATATGTTTAATACAAATGCAAATTATAATCTTCTTCTTATGTACCCTATGTTGCCGGTTTTTGTCCATTTTTGATTGCCATTTCAGTATACTCTAACGTTTATAAAATTATAGCTTCATTCTTCAAAATGGAATAAGACAGAGTCGACTTTAACGACAAATGACTACACAGATGCTATGGTGTACTATGACAAAAGACAACTCTTTATTATGATAAAAAGTTTAAACACAGAAAAATTGTGTTTAATCATGGAATGTCATTTCTATAAGTAGTATTTCTATTTGATTTCAAACATCTAGACTAATACAACAGCTTACGCCTTGAAGTCTTGTTTTTCATTTTCTTAATCAGATCCTGTTGTAAAAACGTATATGTCTAGCTAAGTATGACTGATGCGCTTCTTGCATAACCTTCACGTGCACGCTTATTGTTGAAAGAGCGAAAAACCAAATCATCACATGTATTCGGTAATGTTACAAACATTTAATAAACAACAAAACAAAACCTCATAAAATCAACGGAATTAATAAATGAATTCCTGTATTAACCCTAACTACTACCAAGAGACTAATAATATGTGCATCAGTCCGAAAGCTCCACTGATGACATGCACTAAGATATTGATTAGAACGGTAATACACATACTGATCAAATCCTTCCTGGTATGTGATAAAAATACTGGGCTAGGGTCATCAGCCTGAATAATGATATATAGGTTACTCACTGGCCGTCATATTTCGCATACCATTTTTATGTGATGTACGTAGGTATTCGAGAAACGGGTCTTGCGCAGAAAATTAGATATCTATGTTTATTAATATCACTGGGTCGATACCTCTGATGGATGGTATCATCTGCCCAGTAATCGATGCTTCTGCACTGACATAAACCATGTTCAGATATTAGATATATTTATGCTTGAAATATACAGTTTCTATATAATGTAATTAATTAAAATTAGGGTTAAACTCTTTTAATCTTTTAAGCAAAGGTAACTTTACCGAATAGTGCTACCATCGTTAAGGCTATTTGGCTTCCCAATCTTTTGCTTATCAGCGTAGCGTAGCGTGCCTGATGAAGGGTCTTCCAGACACGCGTCGTCTGCACTATTCATTATTCAAATTCTATAAACACGTGTTATTAACATCCGAATCCCAGTGTCTATTACCACTAAGTTTGAGAGTTTTACTCCAGCTTGTGGTCACTTGTTCTAGATATCACCTTAAGTTTGTTAGTGAGTTATGGAAGATCTGTGGTATATTCCGGATATTCCGGTTTCCTCCGGCAAAATACCTTCTAGATATCTGAAATATTATTGAAAATGGTGTCCAACACCAACCAACAATTCGTAAAATGAAAGCTACAAAACATACAACTATCAGAACAGTTCCATAATGCTATAGAAAGATCACAGAAAGAGGTAATACCGATACACAAACACGGAAATACACTTACCTGGCTTCTCACGTGTACTTAAAAAATGTGGAGGGGTCAAAAACTTTATATCCTGTCACATCTTGACAATAATGGATAACGCAATGTAGTTGTTATGGAGTTATTTATCATTCAACGTTAGTCTATCTGAAGTCAGTGTCAATATCATGTTGTGCTGTTTTCAATGAATTGATACATGATGTAATTTATTCAAACAAAGGTCAATCGTCCTCGTGTCATGATAACCTTATCTGAATGTGTCTATCCATTCTGTTTACCCCTTATGGTTTACTAGATCACAGAGACTTTTAGCATAGTGTCTAATGTCTACTGTGACACGGAAACAATCAAGACGAACAATGTATTTAACTTTATCGGATAACGTGCATCGAGTTTGTGGAAACTTTGTTGTTTCCGTATCTCTAATTGAATTTTCATTTACATTGGCAAAATGCACTTATGGACCATGCTAACATGTCAAAGAAAAATAAAGACTTCGTCCCTGATCCATTTCACCAAATATCATAATAACTATGTAAATCTAAAATAACTTTAGCTCCCTTTTCATGTCTAGTTGACATTATAAGACGAATATAATAAAAATGTCAAGCGAATCTATTTTTCGTTATTCAGAATATATATTATATATCCGTGTACACACAAAAGACAACAAAATATATATATTTTGATCAAATGGATAATGTATACTTACAAATGTTATGAAATATAATGAACATATTAACCAAATGATAAATAAGCAATTAATAGTTTCACTCCTTTAATTTCAGGAGGTTCAAGGGGCATCTCACAACATCCTAGATTTTTACCAGTCCAAACGCACCTGACATTTAATAAAGGAGAAGTAGCTTTATTGCCATGTACGGTACTCAATCTTGGTACTAAAACTGTAAGTAGGCCTTTTGTTATCTTATCACACATCTAGAAACATGTACATCATGAAATATTCTCGGTATTCAACAATATTTCGGTTATGTCAAGGTTGTCAGTTTTATTTATGGCGGAAACCGGAGTACCCGGCAAAAACCAGCGACCTGCCGCAAGTCACTGACAAACCTTATCACAAAATATTGTATCGAGTGCACCTCTCCATGATCGGGATTTCTCGGTGGTGTAATGGGGTTAAAAGATCATCAACGGGTTAAACAAAATGCTTTTAAATTGATATTTGCTCTTTCGGAGGAATGTACACAACATTCAGGAGTGAAAGTAAAGACTGATTGAATCGGAGTCTGGAAACATATTTCCGGGTGGAGCGACATTTAAAAACATACAATTCGTTGAATCAACTAACATTATAAACAACCAGCTCAACGTGTTGGTCTACGATATAATGATAATAGAAAGAAAGCACTCATCATCCTTTCATACTAAAAAGTAATTTGTTTTCGTCCTGATACAGCTAACGTTACATATATTGTCTACTTAGTGTTAAGGAACTATCAGCCTCTCTTGAGGAAAAGGTACTAGTATTTTACAATCTCAATGCATCTCAAATATGGCCTGATTTGGTGGGAGCGGCCTTAATAGAGGGCGACTATTGTATATTTTGGCATTACAGTCCAATATTGCTGTTTTATAAAGGAGCATACTACTTTAGTTTGAAGTTGAATTTGATTTATCGGAGCAATGTATGATGTGGACGAAATGATTCGAGTTACCGAGAATTCATTTAAATTCGTGGATAACAATTTTCGTGGTTGGAGGACAATGTCTATTTTCAGAGATACGTAAATTCATGGATCCAATACTGCAGTCTGTACATATATATGATAAATATTCGTTGAAACCTCAATCTTAATATAACGATTAGTAAATAAGGCATAGTATCGAAGAAACCGACATTCATTTATCCATGATTCGAATCTATAGAGGTTATTCTGTTTGGGCCCGTAGAACTACCCGCACGCCGCCACTTTTTATTGAAGTGCCTGTTCCATGGCAGAATATTGAGCTGTTATTTCTATGCCTTATCAGTATCAATTTTGCCTCTATTTTACGATTTTTCGATTAGATTTTGAAACTTTTTTTTCATTTAGTTATTAATGGTTCAGAACAAGATCAAATAGAAATGTTATGGTAATCTAATATGTTTGTATATAACAGGTCACGTGGAGAAAACTTCCATATATAACTCCAATTACCACAGGAGAATTATTGTTTGCTCAAGATTATAGATTTGAAGCTGTTCATGTGCCGTGGAAAAATCAGTGGAATCTAAGCATAAAAAATGTACAGATGCACGATGCTGGTATTTATGAATGTCAGGTGGGAACACGAGGGAAACAGCTGAGACAAAATATAACATTAACTGTGATAGGTTAGTATAGTTTTCACTAGACAAAGTATACCATTAAGTGTGATAGGTTAGTATAGTTTTAACTAGACAAAATATCACATTAACTGTGATAGGTTAGTATAGTCTTAACTAGACAAAATATTATATTAACTGTGATAGGTTAGTATAGTTTTAACTAGACAAAATATAACATTAACTGTGATAGGTTAGTATAGTTTCAACTAGACAAAATGTAACATTAAGTGTGATAGGTTAACATAGTCTTAACTATACAAAATATAGCACTAACTGTGATAGGTTAGTATAGTTTTAACTAGACGAAGTACAAAATTAATTGTGATAGGTTAATATAGTTTTAACTAGACAAAAGATAACATTAACTGTGATAGTTTGGTATAGTCATAACTAGACAAAAATAGCATTAACTGTGATAGGTTAGTATAGTTTTAACTAGAAAAAATATAAAATTAAACGTGATAGGTTAACATAGTTTTAACTATACAATATATAACACTAACTGTGATAGGTTAGTATAGTTTTAACTAGACGAAATACAAAATTAACTGTGATAGGTTAATATAGTTTTAACTAGACGAAATACAAAATTAACTGTGATAGGTTAATATAGTTTTAGCTAGACAAAATATAACATTAACTGTGATAGGTTAGTATAGTTTTAACTAGAAACAATATAGCATTAACTGTGATAGGTTAGTATACATGTAGTTTTAACTAGATAAACATAACATTGACTGTGATACTGATAGGCTAACATAGTTTTAGCTAGGCGCTATTCTGACTATAATCAGATCTCTCACTTGCTTCTCTTTACTGATATTTTGAAGTATGTAGTGTTTAGGGAACCGCATTTTTGTTCACATACTAGTCATCCTATGTCATGAAGTGTGAAAGGTTAGTGTAGTTTTAACTAGACAAAACATAACATTAACTGTGATAGGTTAGTATAGTTTTAACTAGACAAAATATAACATTAAGTGTGTTAGGTTAGTATAGTTTTAACTAGACAAAATATAACATTAACTGTGATAGGTTAGTATAGTTTTAACTAGACAAAATATAACATTAAGTGTGATAGGTTAGTATAGTTTTATCTAGACAAAATATTACATTAACTGTGATAGGTTAGCATAGTTTTATCTAGACAAAATATAACATTAACTGTGATAGGTTAGTATAGTTTTAACTAGACGAAATATTACATTAACTGTGATAGGTTAGTATAGTTTTATCTAGACAAAATATAACATTAACTGTGATAGGTTAGTATAGTCTTAACTATACAAAATAAAACATTAACTGCGATAGGTTAGTATAGTTTTAACTAGACAAAATATAACACTAACTGTGATAGGTTATTATAGTTTTAACTAGACGAAGTACAAAATTAACTGTGATAGATTAATATAGTTTTAACTAGACAAAAGATAACATTAACTGTGATAGTTTGGTATAGTCTTAACTAGACAAAATAGCATTAACTGTGATAGGTTAGTATAGTTTTAACTAAAAAAAATATAGCATTAACTGTGATGGTTAGTATACATATAGTTTTAACTAGATAAACATAACATTGACTGTGATACTGATAGGTTAACATAGTTTTAGCTAGGCGCCATTCTGACTATAATCATATCTCTCACTTACTTCTCTTTACTGATATTTTGAAGCGTGTAGTGTTGAGCCAATCGCATTTTTGTTCACATGCTAGTCATCCGATATCATGAATATTTAAATATGATAAATACAGCTTATGGCCGTGTGTGACCAATCAGATTGCTCGTAGCAAACAAAGCAGTTTGATTTAAAATTATAACGCTTTCATATTTTCCAAAGCGCTATGTTCGGTGGACGGTAAAGATCACGACATTTGGTCACTCTCATGTGACCCATAATGTGGTTTCTTCATATCTCATACGTCGCGACATATCGGTAAACAAAAGCAAGTGATATATATTGATTAGACACATCGTAAATATTAAAGTTAAAATGTTGGCAATTTTTGCGCGGAGTTATTATCGATGTCAAGTACCTCATTAACAACAAAGTAGGGTTAATGTGTATCTAGAAGTAGGGAATGCCCAACTCAATACGATACACTATACCTACGAAACTGGGATTTGCCACACGGTTTAAGTAACTTTTATGCTAAGTTTATAATTGACAGCAGTTAATTTTGGTTCAAGTTATATATAATACAAATTATAATACTCAAATGACCTTAAAGTCAGCCATTCAATTAAATATAAAATAAATTTCAATATCTTCACTTCTTCGGTTTAAAAACGTCTAATATTCTAAAACTCACACTATTCAATAAATAAACATCAATTTAAAAGTTAGTAATAATAGAATCATACAAAATTCTAATATAAAAACATTTTATGGGCGCAATTTCTTACTGAGAAAGCCGCTGTCAAATAATATATAAGATTAAATATACTACAGATGCACAGGCGGCACCGCAATTCAGTCGTCTAAAACATATTTCACTTAAACATATTTTATTAGCATATTGAAATCGGGCACAAGTTATTGCACCCTTATAAGGGCCGTTTTTCTTCAACATGAATTAAGATGACAGCAGCATGAACATGGATATTTTGTAGTAAGCATAATAATAAAAGTAAGATGATATTTAGAATAATTGAAAAAACACAACTTGGGGAAGAAAATCAATATACAAATCTGTTGAAGTCAGTCGAAACGATGTGTGTGTTTGATATAGTCATGGACAGAACAATACTAATTTATCCTTACAAGATCAAATATCTTCGTAAACTTGAAGTATTAAAAAACAAATGGCGTCCAATATCATTGTAAAGTGAACATTAAATGACAAACTGGCAAACTTTCTCAATCCAATGCATATTTGCATTATTAGCTATATTGTGGAGAAGAAATTTAAGGTAGAGAAAGTAGGATTTTCCAGAGAACATAACCATTGAAAGGATACAACGCTAGCATATCTCGTTATGTGCTATTGGGCGTGTATCTTCACACCATTGAAGATAATATAGTGGTTTTAATAGATGGAACACCGCTGTACACTACTGACAAAGATCACTAGTAATCCGTAAAGACAAATAATACTGATATATGTACATGTACAAATATATGTATGTAACAATGAACTGATATTATTCTTGTTTTCCAGATGCTGTTTTAGAAAGAAAAGCAGGTATGCTTCATATAATTTTTATACATTTTTATAATCACTGTAACCCTACATTGAGTTATATTTGAACAGCTTCATTTTAGCTTTTAGCTTTAAAATGCCAGACACCAATTAATGCAGAAAATTAAAATCCACGTGTTATTTGACACAATGATAATTCCGAATACATTACAAGAACAACAAACTAATGATATACTAGTATGGAAAAGTAATTAAGCTAAATCTTACACAAAGAAAAACTAACACCCCTTGTCATATATTAACCTAATTTATCGAATAATGTTATACTCTTATACATATTATTGACTCGAAGTCTGAATATAAAATATAACAAGGGCAACGCAAAGCGTGGAGTATCCCCTCGCCTAAACATTTGACCCTGTGACCTTGACTTTTGACCTTGAAAATCAATAGGGTTCCAGATTCTCTTAAGGACTAGGTATGTACCAAGTTTGGTCAAACTCCATTGCAGGATGTTGATTCTAGAGTGTTCACAAGGATGTTATGCGGTAAAAATATGACCCGATGACCTTGACCTTTGATCTATGACCTTGAAAATCAATAGGGTTTCAGATTCTCTTAAGGAATAAATATGTACCAAGTTTGGTCAAAATCAATTGAAGGATGTTGATTCTGGAGTGTTCACAAGGATGTTACGCGGTACAAATGTGATCCGGTGACCTTGACCTTAGACCTATGACCTTGAAACTTAATAGGGTTCCAGATTCTCTTAAGGACTAAACATGTACCATGTTTGGTCAAAATCCATTGAAGGATGTTGATTCTAGAGTGTTCATAATGATGTTACGGGCGGACGGAAGGATGGAAGGAAGGACGGACGGACGGACGGTAGCGTTACTATATACCTTCGCAACTTCGTTGGTGAGGGGATAATAAAGGGGTAATCATAAACTATAAAGCGAGGAAGAAAAGGCAATGGCCAAAAAGAAAAGGACAGCGAATGATCTATACATACTATAAAGACAATTATCTAAAGATTGAGCAACCTAGAATGATCTATACATACTATAAAGACAATTATCTAAAGATTGAGCAACCTAGAATGAACTATAGTGCTTTAGGAGGGCTACAATTTCCTACTTCACTAGATGCTCGCCCTTAGTGTTTGAATAGAAAAAAGTGATTTTACTGAATATCTTTTTTGTTTTGGAAATATAAATCTCAATGGATTGTAGTATCCATTATTACATGACGATAAGCAATCAGTCAATCAGTTTTCACGAATTCCGTAAGGAAATAATTAATTTTCGAAGAAAAAGCAACATGATGTTTAAATCAGTCATGTGTGACCTTAGCCGATGTTGGCTATCCTGTTTAGGTCAATTGGTTTTATTGCTCCCAAAACTTAAATTATTTGGCTGTCCAATTTTTCGATTTTGAGCGTCACCTGATGAAAGTTATTCCAGAAACGCACCGTGCGCACTAAATTAGATATCTACGTTTTTAATGCAATGCACATCATAATTAGTCTAAGACTAGATGGCACTATTTATTCTCGTTCCAGAAATAACAATAACTGGTACAGAATTCCCAGAAAAGGGAAGTTCAATATTTCTTTTGTGCAACGCAAAAGGTAAAAAATATCCACCAGATGCTATCGAGTGGTATAAAAATGGAGAAAGACTTACTACATTTGACAAAATAATTATCAAAGACCATGTGGCTCAAAATGCAGGTGTATTAACAAGTTCTTTAGAAATTAAAAATGCAAAACCAGAAGACAATGGGACATATATCTGTAGAGCAACAAGTCATAATGACGAACCTAAAACAACTCGTATGATTGTCAGCGTTTTAAGTGGTATGTATAATTTTATGGTTATTGTTATTGTGTTTAACGCAACTTTCAACAATGCTTGAATTAATGCTTCTGTTAAATTCGTTGCAGTCTCTTTTATTTGTGGAGGAAACCGGAGAAAACCACCGACCTGCTGCAAGTCACATACAAACTTTATCACATAATGTTGTATCGAGTACACCTCGCCATCAACAAGGTTCGAACTCACAACTTTAGTTTTAATAAATTTTGGATACTGTAAACCGGGAAATTTTCGCTTCGTCTTTTTTTCGCAATTTACTGACGAAATCCACATTCGCGTTGTTTTAAATTCGCGGTTCACAGACAACCTAAAGTGATAAAATGTATACGGTATTATTTAGACAAAAACATGCTGTCATATTTTCCTGACGGTAAAGATCTACCTTGATCTTCTTAAGTAGTTTGACCACATCATCAAATTGTTTGTACAGTTAATTAAAACTGTTTGATACTGGTTTAATTAATCCTATGCGAGATCGATAAATGACCAGGTAACGAAGTTTTTGAAGAAAAACAAGAAACTGGATGAATTTGAAATCCATCTGAGGCTAAGTGTCATAAAGCCAATACACTCACGCTGGCTTGTAAAAATACTCACACAATTATTAGACAGAACTGACTTGATCAAAAGTGCATTCGAGGCCGCCGGCATTGTTGTTAATCATTAAACTCTTTGATCCGTGACAAGTAACAGGTATAGATTAACGGTTGAAGTGTGACATGTTTACACAACACCTACTGTTTATTGTGCTAATCAAATGTCAATTGATGTTTTAATATTTTAATAAGCTTATAAATAATAAATATTGTATCATTTTATTTTGTACATGTATCTAATAATTTATTTTATGGAAAACAAATATCCTACGTAGAACTTCGCTTTGTATCCGACGTCTGCTTATAAATGACATAGATGGTCATGCTTTTTTCTCCTGATTTATCTATGAAAAATTGTTGGATTTGGCATTTCTTTGAAATATCATATTCTACTTACTAGTATTTTCCCTTTCTTGAAATATTCGCGACAGTTTTATTTTCGCGCTTCCAATGTTACCGCGAAAATTACCCGGTTTACAGTATTCAAAATATTGTTAGTGAATAAATGAAACAATAATACCATTTCCTTTATAGATAGCTCTGTAGATCATCAAATTAAGTCTCGGTGGTTTTTTTTTGTTTGTTAAAGTTCCCTTTACTTATTAGAACAGATTCGATGGTTTAATTGTTAACGTGCTCGTCTCGATGCTTTACTGGGCTATCGTGCTCGATCTAAGCAAAACCTGTAAAATTGATTTCTATTTGTTGCTTCTTCGCTAAGCAAGCAACATTAAAACCAATGACTGGTTGGTTCGGAATCAGGGTAATATGTCTGAGTGGAACGATATGTCTACCCGTGGGACTGTTGTTTCAGTGAGCTAAAACTATGAAATAAAAACGTAGATATCAAATTTAGTGCGCACGACGTGTTTCAGGAATAAATGTCATCCAGCTAAGCGTGTTGATCTCGTATAAAGCGGACATTATCTTTATCTCATCGAAATGTAACTTGTTCTCGCCATGATATAGCTGGTAGATTGCCCACTTGGCGTTAAACAACAATCACTAACTCGCTCACTTTACATATTAGTATATTTAAGAAATAATTTATGGAGATTTTAATATGGGTGAGTCATAATATATCGGGGCTTTTGATACCCTTTTGCTTACAAGGCCAAAACAGCACGTCATATTAGAATGTTTAATAATGTATGATTTATCAGTGTTTTAATATGCACAATACATGTAAATTATGAACGAAAAGCAGAAAACATTACATTTTTTACTATACTGTGATCAGTATTGAGTATTGTCCATCAACATGTTCATCCATTGTCGTTTTGTGTTGGGAGACATATGCTGTATCCTATTGTTGCTACGCAACAAGACTGTCGTATAAATTTAAACATTACAACCATTCTTTGTAGATATATACATAAATTATTTATTTCTAATTAGATTTATGTACAGTACCACGAAACGTTAGTCGATTATTATCTCGTTAATTTAGTCAAGATTAATTTTAAAATACCAATTAAAGACCCCGGGGGAACCCGGGATATGAAAACAGGACACGGTTTCTTACGCTTCAGGTTAAAACGCATCACCGACACCACTGGCTGAATGCTCGGAACCAATCAAAAAGACTACTAATAAATGAGTGTATTGTATTTGAAGAATTCGTTCGTTTTCCATTATCCCCTTTTATTGTTGTTATCAAAACATGCTTTCGTCGGCTGTCACGGCCCAACAGCTACCTTCTTTTACCGATAATGTTTATTGTTTGTAAATGTGATTTCTTAATGAACATAGCTGCTGTATACAATAATCAACCAATCAATTAGATGGAACATTACAAATAAAAAAACATAATAATAATAGACAAAACAATACCGGTCAAACATATATCCTAAATTATGCAAACAGACAAAATATCAAAACACATAAAATACCGCATGTATACCGAATTGAGAACATGTGTTTCAAGTGTTCAGCATCTACTGTGCGGTGCATGGGTTGAGTAGTACGATGGTATGAGCATTTATACGATGAGATTGTGGGGGAAGAGTTCATAAGATAGTGTTTATCATTGGAGCTATATATTGCAACCCATTTTTTTAATGATATTTATTTTTCTATTTTACAGCTGGCTCCAACTATGCAAAAAGAGGTAATTACTCAAAACTTACATACATTTGTATCTGCTAAAATTGAATTATAATCCCATTTAGTTACCTAACAGTATTTAAGTGATATTGAGTAAATTTAAATGTTAATCGTTGTTTCCATGTAAAAAAGGATATATAATTATACGATAACTGTATAAATTTAGTAAACTAGTTGAGGATTTTTGTGTCTGACTTCCACAATGGCTCTAAAACAATAAAACAATTGGAAAACGAAACAAAGATGCAACACATTGAAAATTAAAAATTGCCAAAAACATCAAATCATACTGTCATGACAACAACCGACAGTCAAACATATAGCTAAACCTACAGCCAAATACGTAGCGTAGCCCACAGCCAAACATAATAGATACATGTACATCTAAGCCCACTCAAAGATATAGCAAATTCCAGCTTTAAACCTTACGCAGATTTAACAGTATCGGCTGTGTGAACCATGAAATACTGATAGCATTTATACTGAATTTGCAGATAATTTATGTCAATTAATCAGATCAATCGATACCATGACGTGATTAACCGTTACGAAGTTTCCGTGTTTCAAATGCCCACGGATACGTACCATTTGTTGATCACTATCCGGTACTTACCTCATTCATCATCCACCGAGTTTGTGAGATGAATAGCACGACTGATGTCTCAAGTTGAACATCTCTTCCGGAGCACCTGAGTACACCCCCGTTTTAAGCGGTGTTCGTGGTGCTCGATCTTTTGTTTTATGTCGTTATGTCAAGTGAGATCAATGACAGTTACTACATAACATATCTTATATTACATTTATTAATTTATTTATAGGTACTCTCAATGATTCCACCCGACCAGAGAATGCTGATTCTCATGACGCTGCTAGATTTCTAAACTCAACAGCTGGACTGATATGTTCCCTTATTTTATTTCAAATGATTTTACATTATGTTTCCTTATTGTGATACATGCTATTGGAGATGATAATACACAACAATGTCTCCAAACTCATTAATAGACACGGGTTTCTTGTTGGTACATGTCAATGCAACGCAGAAAAGGATCTCGCATGCTTCTTTATTCTCAGAAATGTAGCATGTTTTCCAACGAACATACTATGCGTTCGAATGTTTTTTAAATACGTTTTAGAAAAATAATGGTTGTGGAAATGAAAGACAAGTATATAAATATACCTATGTTTTTACTAGCTTGCAATTGTGATCATATGATACATGACATCAGAAAGAATCGGTTGTAACATTGATATGTGTATACTCAAATGTTTAGTAAGCTATTGTATTTATTTTTGATACATATAAACGTTTACTACATGTATATCGTATAAGCTTTAAATCCCATGGATATGTAATACGGTATTGTATAATGTTTAATGTACATAGTATATGAATATATGGACATTTTAAGAAATGGGAAGGAACTATTGGGGCATGGAGAAGGAACACTGTTGGGCATTAAGAAGGAACAACAATTAGAGCACGAAGAAAGAACAATTAGTGCATGTGAAAGTAACACCAGATATTCTGATCTTGTTATGCCTAGATATGGGGATTTTTAATATTTTATAAAAAGTGAAATTATCTTTATAATATTTATTATTATATAGGTATCGATGAAATACCGTGATTTCCGAGTTAAATAAAAACGACAATTTCACTAGTGAAATTACCATTTTTATTTTCACTCTCGCTATTTTCCCCGCCATTTTTCGAGCCGGAACTATTTTTTTTAGAATATTATATGGAGTGATGTCCCTTTGCTTCATTTCATTGACATATTGTTAGTTTCATTTATGATAAAGGAAAGATTTATAAAATAAACAAAAGGATATCTTAATCTAGTATTTCATTACGATACAATAAAAAGCAGGTAAATTTGGCATACATTAACATGTTTTAATACTTTTCATGGCAGAATTATGCTCTAAAAACATGTGGTCTCGGTAGAAAGAATCTTTCCAACAGTAGGGTAAAACTTTAACCACCCCCAAAAGATCGTCTGCTATAAATTAAATCCAAATAACAGTGTTCGTTCTATTGCTTCTTGTGAAATGATTCCAAATTTTTCACAGCTTTCGTCAACCACAAGAACTAGTTCAATGACTTCTGACACTAAGATGTCATCTCGTTTTTTATGGGAACACTTACATTTACGGAGGAACTTTTAATTTCAACAATCTTAAGCCTAGTCAGAAAAGACAAAGTGATGATTCCGGACTACAAATAGCAAAAACTAAATATAAAAAAATCCTACCTTTCTCGTTTAGTGGTTCCGATTCTGAGTGAACGTTAGTCCAGTTTCCTTCCGTTATAATCCGTTTGAATTACACATTTAACGTTTGAACCGTTTGGACCCACATTTAACGATTTACATTTTCTAGCTATTATATTGTTAAATTACTTGTTTTCTAATTATATAATCCATCGAATTTGAAATTGTTTTGGCTTTGTTAACGACCAAATATTGGTATGCATCCGACTTCTTTCACAAAACATTCTTCCCACAAGAGTACAAATGAAATGTACATATAGTACAAATGAAACATACATCAAGTGTCAATAAATAAAATTGTGTCTTTCAATGTCGAGTGCATACTATGGTCACAAAGTTTACAAGTAACCAACATGGAAATTATATTCCTAATCGAAATATGTGCACATGAATTTATTTATTTACAAAGTTGAAAGCATCAGACAAACTTTTCAGTCAACGAGTAGCCAAGGACACAGTTGTATATTAATGCGCAATTAAGAAATAAACACATGCAATGCAGATGAAAGAAAATATCAAATGTATTGACCCAAAACAGTCTATATAATAAACAGTATAACTAACTTCGATGTCCGATTACCAAAAATATGTCACTCATGACCGCACAACACTGATAATTCACGAATGCGCTTGAGTGAATTATCAGTGTTGTGCGGTCATGAGTGACATATTTTTGGTAATCGAACATCACAGTTAGTTATAAAATAATTATTGTTGCCTATTATAAGCTAAATGGTGTGATAGTACGATAATGCTGTATGACTGTCAAAGAGAAGTAAAACATGGTGTCAGTTTGTGACATATGACTGTCAAAGAGAAGTAAAACATGGTGTCAGTTTGTGACATGAAAATTTACACTTGTTATAATTGCATACATTTCATTTTTATTTAATAAATCTAGTATATTCCTTTTACATAATGAGCATCATTCTTTCATGTATTTTTGTCTATTCGCTATCAGTTTTACATATATAAATACACAACCATTTTGACATTTTATGATCAGTTTGAAGTTTCAATACATCAACCATTTTGCAAGAAAGTGTACAGTCAAACCTGCCTTAAGAGGCACCTATGTATCTAAAAAAAATCACTGTCTATACAAAACAGTTTTCATTTTCTTCATTTAATTAATAGAGCATATAATTTTATTCTGAAAATAACTGGTAAGTGCGCTTTAAATACAGGTCTGCCTGAATTTATTTATTTCACTAAAATTGTATCATGTACATAATATGCCCACTGCTGTCGGTGTTGACATTTTGATCATAGCACCCTTACATTATGTTTTATATCATAGTTATAGAGAGAGAAGGATATGTAGTGGTTGTAACTGACAATTTTGTTTAATGCATTACGATGACTGTACATTGATTTTTTCATATCGGAATATCATCTGCAACGACGAACATGGTTTCGTGAATATTTACTTTTCATGTATAGTCATAGAGTGAGAACATCATAAATTTGTCATTTTCTTCATCAGCCCATAATTATTATTGTATTTTCATAATTATGCGTGCAAACAGGTACACTGCAATGTATGTATTCAAGGAACAATATATGTTTAATAGATATAAACAACTATTTGACAAGTGAACGTCATACATGTAAAAGTGCTTACGAAAACTCGAATCTACATGTATATGTCAATTTTAAAGCTATACTTTTACTGTAGAATCAAACATACAGTTTATTCTATACATTCATATCTTACCTAATTGTAGAGCAATACAACAATGTGAAATTCGTAGACAAACATCTGAATGAAAACACAACGAAGCTAGGAAAAGACAGTCTTAAATAAATATACTATAAAAACAAACTGCAGGTTTGACCATCTGATTCGACAGGGAGCAACTGTAGTTTATGTTCACGTATTACGCGGACTACACATGTATGAATGGACGGTTTGATTGATAATAAACATTGCAATAATTCGTTTCGCTATATATTAGTTTTATTTATATTTCTAAACCAATGTGTTATGTAACATCGTTTGCTTTTTGACATTTTTGTAGACAACCTCATAGATACAAAACTAGCTCATTTTATAAGAATTCATCATTTCTGTTTTCCTAGGAAGGAAAGGATTAACACATATTAGGATTTTCATGTCGTTCTTAAATGTTCGACAGACAATTCTACATTATCATAGGAATGCCAAGTATCTTCCTATAGAAATACACTGTTTTCGCCTCTTTTAATAGGAAATAAATAATTTATTTGTCATTGAAAGAGAACGTTGATTTGTTTTACTATATAGAATAGCTTTATTAATCTTATTTATAATAGTACACTGTAAACAAAAATGTTTAAACTATTAATTTCGATTTTTCATGTTATTGTTTCAATTGTTATTTTTCCCTACTGTTTTTATTAAAAATTTACAAATATGTATAGTCGTTATTTATAGAAAAAAGTCAAAATACGACAACTTAGGATACTACACCAGATAAACATCCTATAATAAATTGCTATTCGATATGGAGGCCGTCATAGTCGTGATCGTCAGGTAGTTAGATTTACAACTACATGTGTAAGCAGTGTTACTATCACCACTAAAGTTGTGAGTTCGAACGCCATTCATGGCGAGGTGTACTCGATACAACATTATGTGATACAGTTTATCAGTGTCTTGCAACAGTGGTTTTCTCTGAGTCCTCCGGTTTCCTCCACCAATAAAACTTACCGCCATGATATAACTGAAATATTGTTTAATGTAGCGTTACGCACAATAAACCAACACGTTCTAATTCAATATGCTCATTGATGGTTACGTCTACGATAATCAGGTGACCCGAGAAAGTTGCATGGCTTCTGTTGGGTTGAATATAAAATGCATATCGAGTGTCTTGTCTGTTCCAACAAAACGTACAATCACCTCTCAGCTAAATTATTGAACACAGAAACGATCACAACAAATAGCGTTAGAAATCCAGGCACTTGCTTATGATAGGCACAGATGTGGAGAGGTTAAGCCAATCAATGGCCTCCCATCCCTTATCCTTTCGAATATGGTTCATTGCGGTCTTGTTTTATACGATTCAGTCCCGAATGATGACATAAAGGAACATTTTTATATTCGTGAACGATAACGAAAGTAACAACATAATTTAAAAGAGTGCACCATCTTAATGGAAAACAGCACCTATTTTATTAGTCCCCAATGATTTAATTCGCACTGTATTCAGTGCTCTGACACCGACATGATTTATAGGAAGTATTTACAATTGAAATTTATACTTCTAAAAATTGTAATTGTAAATTTCAATTAGAACCAAGATTCAATTCCCTAAGCTAAATTTAGCTATCATATGTATGCCTTTTTTGTTTGCTGGCTCCCAAACACTTTGTTATATGCCTATACTATATTTTAACTTTGAGTATATTCGGTGAAGGTTATTCCAGGCTCGCTACGTGCGACCTAAATTCGATATCTACATTCTCATTCTACAGATCTAATCTTTTACAACATTATTTTGTCCTATCTAAAATCTGAATGTAATAATGTCTGTAGGCCACGCGAGCGCATCTAAAGCAATCTACTGTAAGCTTACATTATCAGTAGTAATTGTTATTATATGCCAGCTATATTTGGTACGACAGTCCGTAACTATCACAACCAGACGAAAAGTTTGAATTATTTAATACATACTACTTCCAATGACAAAAATCGAGATACCGTTACACGACCTTGTTGATTCACTGTTCTGTTATCCTCTACACAATAATTAGATTATTGTTTAATAGTATGCAGTGCTCTTAAATATATATTCAACGAAATAAATAAATTAATATAATAGTACTAATATACAAATTTCAGCTTCTTATAATATAGGTAACGTTAATGTACCCATTAGTATGATAACTACGTTTTAATAATTGTAAGGAGTAAAGTTGAATTGTTCCGATATTCCAGAGCTTGTGGTTCCTATTATGATTTCCTTGCTTGAACATTGGTGATAGCAAAAGGGCTACTGAATCAAGGGTTACTGAATCAAGGGCTACTGAATCAAGGGTTACTGAATCAAGGGTTACTGAATCAAGGGTTACTGAATCAAGGGTTACTGAATCAAGGGCTACTGAATCAAGGGTTTCTGGTGGTTAGGTTGAAGTCATCACTTTTTACTGTCGCCATCATTACGGAAAATCTGTTTCACAAATGACCGCGGATATCTTCCGTTTGTCATAATCCCAAACCCGTCCTTGCCTCATTCATGACATATCACGACAGGAACCACTAGTGAAGCTGGAGCTGCCCACCCTTCCGGAACACCTGAGTTCACCATCTGTTTTAGTTGGGTTCGTGTAGACCGAATAATCTGTCTTTGGACATTTTTTTTTGTGTGTCAAAAAAAAAAAGTCCAAATAAAAAAACGGAAATATATAATGACAAATGTAGAAACATAAGAGACAGCTTATTCGGTCTAGGGTTCGCGTTACTCGATATTTTCTTTTTTGTTTTGTAGTGTTTAGCAGATTATTGTTTGTTCTTTTGTTTAGTTTTTCTTTTAGCATTTGTATTGTCTGTCCTTCTTTGGTTTACGACTCCTGATTATCCCTTGGTATCTTCATATCCTTTCTTGTTATTGAATTTATACACACAGATGTGAATTTCCCATAGGGGCTGAAATAAGTAATACAAACCTGGACAACAAAGTAACAGTATATGACAGATAATAATTATTATCTGTAGCTGCTAAATTATATATAAATATTGCAGAAAAACGAAGGGACAATCACTAATAGACAATTCAGTGACACATACAATCTTGCTCATCAGATACAGAACGAAAACAAACAAAACCAAAAACTCAATACAACTAAAAAGATGAGTAGCACGTGAAAGGAAAGTTGACTATTGGATGGCATCACGTTTGTCGTAGAGTTTTGTTTTCCTCCTCCTCCGTTGTCGATTTCGAGGTGAAAGTCTAGGTAAGAGGCATAAGAGGTGCATCGCAAAAGGGAACAAATATAAAGGCCAAACAAACAAACTTTTTTTTAATTCTAATAGAAACATATCAAAATTTGTCGGAGTTCCTTTTGCATAAGCTTTTGTTTTTTATTTTACTTCTGTCTGCTGTTGTTCCGTTTATATACTGGGCCAATAAAACAAGATTAGCCCTGCCGCTTTTTATTGAAGTGCATATACATACCAAGCCAACAAAATGTTCGGTCATGTATATTGCTGTTAGAGGTATCGATCGATTTTGTCACTTTTTCTACGATTTTGCGAGAAAATTTTGAAACTGTGTGGATGGTGTGGTATTTATTTAAAGTACTAAACATATCGTTTCTTTTCAGGGCACCCGATCTCACTCTATGTTTGTGGGGAATGATATTTGTATGAGATTTGCTGATCTTTTAATTTCATGCAGAATTGGCTGTAAATATTCTATTCCCAATTTTTAATTTAAATACAGCTAAAGTAGATTACTATCATTAATACATTACATTTATTTCAAAGGATTCTTAATTTCTACCCGTGTATACAAATGATAACAAAATGAGGATCGATAACAGGCACAGTGACTCTGTATACACACAGGAAATAGTTTTTGATCTAGATAAGTACATGTGTACCTGACAGAGCAGTATCCTCTTTAGATGGAACACACTCTCTTTAATTCCCATTTCTGTACCATATCTTAGAATTTATATTTTTTGTTTTGTTTTTTGCTTAGTATTTAAATTGTTTTATCAATATTCTGGAAATCACTAGTAACTCCATTTTAGTGTGAATCAGATATCGATTCTTTAAAAGTCGGAATATATGTAAGATAGCCCTCTTTCGGTAATTGACTTTTCTACTCTTTACTACACAAATATTCACACTCTGGACTAAATAAGTTAAACCTTTTATAAAACCAACAAACAAACAAACAACAAGTATCAACGTAGATACAAATAGGACCAATCTTTGTTTTTACTCTGATTTTAACAAAATGTTCCCTGCAAATAACATCCTCAAACTGCTGGAGTTTAGTTTTGAGAACATTGTGGTTATGTTCGGTCTTCGTGATTATCAACAAACAGTCGTTATTGCTATCAGTACTAACTGCTCCTCCTCTCGTCTTCATGTTCTTTTATTCGTATGCTGCTTCTCCAGATTATACAGATAAACGAAAAGACCAAGGTTGGTGGCCATATTGTTGGCATCCATCCCATTGAACGTGAAATAAATGACATCACATATACAGATATGACTTTATCATGCCTTGAACCTACAATTAGAAATTAACAATGAAGACCGATAAAGAACGAAGCATTTCGACTAAAGAGATGAGATACATTTTCTCATTGTGAACTTTTCATTTCTTTGTAGCATTATGCAACACCTGCACATTAGGTATATATAAATCAGTTGATATTATCATCCAGAACGTGTGGTTATTATCAGGATTTGATGCTAACAAGGAAACTACTAAACCAATGCTGCTAGTTGTTCATTTGAAGTCATCACTAAAGCGCAAGGCCCCCATCATAGTTAAGGGTAAGCAGTTTCTGCTCCATTAATCATGCTATTCATGCCATAAATCTAATGAGAAGTCATTTTTGTTGATAGGGTCATGAATTAATGTAAAATATACAACACGTGAAACTGCTGAATGCGAATTACGAGAATAAGAGTCAGGTCCTGGCCTGGATCCTGCCTTTTTTTAAATCAATAAATCACCAGAAATGCACAGGAAAACATAATAATAATATGAAGTTATGATGTACAAATAACTACTAAGCTAAAAGATATGTAATAGCATTTCAGAAAAGTAAGCATAAAAACGTAGTGAACACGATGCTTTTCTGGGATAACAATCATCACATGCGACCATATTCAAAAAAGATTTGAAAGGCAAATAATGTAAAGATCTTTGAGGGCATTCCAATCAAACAGCTTGAACAGTATATCCAAACTCTGCAAAGGTTTTTGGCTTAAAGAAAATACTGTACATATCTAGTATTTATATGTTCTAATAACCAGTACATTGAGTGATAACAATATGACAACTATTACTAAACATTTAAAATTTATTTCTGAAAGGTACACACCAATATAGTCTTTTATCCAGATTCCATTAAATCGTACTTCTCGTCGTTATCTAAGTAGCGAGATTATTTTTGGAGTATTGGTGCAAATGTGGAAATAAAGTCAGCAGTATATCAATGTCAGAGAAAAACGAAGGGGCAATCATGAATTGACAATCTAGAGACAAAGGCGACATTGGGTACAAGAAACAGGACGAAGACAAACAAAACACAACATAGAACACTAAATAGATGAGCAACAAGGACCTGACCAAACACATAGAGCTGAACCCAGGTGCTCGCGAACGGTAAGCAGTTCCTGTCTCTTAAAGGACACCCGCTATTTTACTCAAATAGACATGATGTGTTGGTTATCACTATATCATTTATTATTTCATTTTGGCTTTATGTACAGTATGTACGGAAAGCTTGAATTGAACATACGACATAAACTTTTTTTTATTATTACTTGATAAAACGCATATGATGTTCTCCTAAAATAAGGCATTAACATGTCTAGCCTGCATTTAAAACATGTGGACTAGAAGGGATATACCCTCATGCTCTGAATGTACACGTCAATTTGATTACAGTGTGTCATATCTGATGATTGAGACAATATTATTTAATACCACAAGTGTGTTTATATGTTAATGTATTTGTACTTATTTCTTATTTGCCAATATATGTTTATACTAATAAATCATCTTGGGGTAAAGGGTGAGTGTTCGTTCTGTTGATAGCCTAGGCATTATTGACCATCACTGTTCAGCTTTCTTTTCACAATAAACATTTCTGTTCAAGACTGTGTTCAGAAAATAAATACTCATAAGACTCAATAATGGGTGAGAATAAGAAATTGTTTCATTTCAAAACTAGTGTTTGTTTATTTACATTTGGATGTATCATGTTGCCAATGTATGTGATTATTTGGTCATTAGCACATTAGTTTGTTATGAATCATGCATGCAAATCGTTTGAATGTGGGAATTAACAACATATTAAAAAACATTTTCTTGGCAAATTAATTAATATTTATCAATGTGTAATAGAGTAGATGACGTTGATTTTAGCAATAAATATGACTGCAACCAAAACCTGTAACGTGTTTTAAATAATCGCATTTCAGCATATTTTAGTAAGTAAAATTTAATCATCTCCAACTTGTTATATATGACAGTTAATTCTTGACGATAAATTGATCTGTCTTTAAGTGAATCTCTGGTGGTCATAGAAACATATGATAACCATAAAACTGTACAAATGTATCGATTTTACAGCGATTTCACTGATAAAAACCTTCTATTGGCTATTAATCACACGTAATTGAGATATTTTGGGGGATGAAATTCAAATTTAACAATTTCTTTAAGACGATGTACGACATGTTGAGCAGATTATCAGGGCATCGTTTTTTCTTGAAATCTAATTATTATACCATGGAATAAAGATGTGATAAAAAATGATACGCGATCGAATGGTAAATATATTAATGTAATTTGATCGAATGCATATTGTGTTAAAGAACAAAAGTAGGTCACACAGCCAAATGAATTAGAACTGTATCTTAATACCACTGTTGTCATGTTATACCTTGATTTAAACCGCTATGAAATCAAATGGTCTTTGTTTAAACCACTGAGACTAAATGGTATTGTTCTAAGCTTCTATGAGACCAAGAGTTTTTGTTTTAAAGCGCTATGAAACCACATGATCTTAATGTAAACCTGTATGATACCACAGGAATTCGGTTCACACCGCAATGAAGCTAAATATCTTGGTTTTAACCTTTATGAGATTAAATGACATTGGTTTAACCACTATGAGGTTTAAACCGCTGTGATGCCAAAGGATACTCACACAAACCTCCATTAGTCCCCAGTGACTTGCTTTAAACCGCTATGAAACTAACGGATCATGGTTCTTAAGTACTTTAATGATAATATATATATATATAATAAAAATTAGAATTAAAACAGAATTCTGGAACTTCAAATTCCAGAATTCTGTTTTAATTCTAATGTTTATTATATTCATCAATCGCACGGCTATATTAACATTTTACATATATATATATGTCTATTTTGCTATTCAAAAATCGTGCAAAAAATAGTATAATAATGCATGTATCTACAACAGAATATAAACATACAGCGAAAACATTGAGAACAAAGCCATTTTCATGTAATATAATATATTGACAACTTACTGTGAAAATAAATTGATTTATGCTAGTAATAATAATACTTAAAGTTATATAGATGGAGAGAGATAAGCGCCTTTAACACGTTGTCCAAAGTAATGAATTGTCTTGAAGTGAATTGAAACAAACGAGGTGAAATCTAACTAATAAAACGATCACTTTTAACTTATTTTCCCATAAAGACATACATTGGGGATAATGAAATCACACGTTTCATTATTATTTACCCGATATCTGCCCTACTTGAGGAATTAAAATTACCAACTTAACAATCAAACGGAGAGTAACTTTGATGCGAAACATCACTTTAAATCTTTACAGGTTCTAGCAAAGAAAAATGTATGACCACCCACGAATGAGGAATTTATCCCCGAGAGTTTAGCACGGAGTACAAAGGGGTCAATACAAAATGGAAGCTTATTTAAATTATTCCATTAAGATGTACGGTAATGATTATGTGTATTATTGTAACAAACTCATACATATCTAGTTTGGTCTGCATGACGAGTTACATCGGGTACGCTCGTAGTCAACACATTGGAGCGTTTGAGGATATCAAAGTGGTAGTCAGATGTCTTAAATCGAAGGACAGACAACACAATGACCAAAACAAAAATGGGTTATGGTTATGGTGCTTAGCGCCACTTTCATCAATATTTCAGCTATATTGTGGCGGTCAGTTATTTTGGTGGAGGAAAGCGGAGAACCCGGAGAAAATTGCCGACCTGCCGTAAGTCACTGACAATCTTATCACATAATGTTGTATCGAGTACGCATCGCCACGAGCGGGATTCGAACTCACATCTGGAGTGGTGATAGGCACTGACTGCATAGGTACTTGTAAATAGAAAAAAAAGTAAAAGACAAAGAACAAATAATGATCAACAAAACACTACACAGAAAATTAATGGTCACATGAGCCCCACTAAATACAACGTTAATTATATCAACTGAATTCTATTTTGAGCATGTAAGCTTGCTGCTTACCTTGACTATGCTTGAGATTTTCAGAGTTTGTGCCTTGTATTCGGTGCTTAAATATTAATGTCGTGACCATAACGCTTTGGTAAACTGCCTGTTAATTGTTTTCTTTGACAATATATCGTTGACTCAATTTGTTTAAAAAAAAAAAACCACCACTCTCTATTTAAATTATGTTTACAAAATGTAGCGGTAAATTGTTATGTATTACTTTTTCATGGGATAAAAAGGTACCCCTTGTAATTTGAATTATATTGAACATGAAGACATAAATGTTTTCAATCAGCAATTTGTCTCCATCTCATATACATACACAAAGGTATGGTACATTCCTCAATGTGGTCAGAGAACAAATAACAAGCCCTGAGTACATAATTCTCAGATATCAACACTGCGTTATAAATTTACTACTTGATTGTACTGAGAAAGAGCAAATTCCATGAATTTGCTATTCAAAGAAGATTTACTGTTCATGTGTTTGTTTCAATTTTTGAGAATGCTATGTTGCGATTATGTAAGAATGTGCTGTATTCATGCCGTATACTATGTATCCATGCCATAATTGATTCCTAATTTCCATATGCACATTTGTGCTCCAAGCAGAAATATTCAAGGTTATATGGATGTGCTTTGTTCATCTAATTGATAGACTATGATTTACTTGCTCGCAAAGACTTTGTTGTTATTTTCTGGTTTACTCTTCTACAAATGATAGTAATGATACATGTAGCTGTTTAATCTGGCTTATCTATATTATCACTTTGATGTTTCAGAAATAAAAATGATATATACCTTAGCGATTTGTCTTCGTGAAATTCTCTTCAGCCCTTATCTGCCATGAGCAAACACATTACAGTAAATATCTCACCAAATATATATAAAAACACTGGTATATTATTTGAAGTGCCCTTGTATATGCACTGAATGAGCAGAATGTACCTTATTTGCATTTGTCTTGTGATTCATATATTACTGGTTCCTGAGTATTTGTACATTAAATTGTAAAAGCGCGGTAAATGCTCATCATACTGTTGTTTGTGTTATCGTTTGTTTGCCTGAGATCGTCGTGGTCGTAGTCATAAAGTAGTTTGATTTACTTGATACAACATTATGTGATAAATTTTGTCAATGACGTGCGAGAGGTCGGGGGTTTTCTCCGGATACTCCGGTTTCCTCAACCAATAAAACTGACCTCCACGATAATAACTGGAATATTGTCGATAAGCACCATAATCCTAATCATAACCCTTTTGTTTGTCTTCGTTTTGTGTCTTGTCCTAAATGTTGCCCATGTCTCTTGATCGTCTATCATTGTTTTCCCATTCGATTTTCTCTAACGTTTATTATTCATAGATACTCTAATGTCACTTTGATGATTGTCTGTTCAACTATTACATACTTTTAGCTCTAATTTACTATTCCTACTAAGTATATGTACTCATTCCTTTTAATGTCTTTATATGTTACGTTATGGAATTGTTAATCAATATAATAATAACATGTTGTCTTACTTTTAAGTTAAGTTTTCATGCATTAATGCACTTTTCCTTCATTTCGTGCCTAGTATACTACTTATCTATTAATTAATGTTTAATGACTTTTTCTTTTTTATGATATACTCTTTATGGGAGAGTAGTTTAACAATTAAACATGAATATTTATTTAACTATCATCCCTCTATAGTATTACAGCGTGGGCTTCTATCACGTGATCTGGTGCAATATGAAATTATCTATATTGTATTAATTGAATTATATTACGCGTCTTTTTTAAGCGTTGTTTTAATATATGACCACGCCTATATATTCGGAACGGAATGCAACTTATGGAATTGAGAATAATGAGCCAAGAATCCAGTTTTTCGTTCTAAATATAACTCTATTTGCCAGAGGACATGCACCAGTACTGACAGAAAGTGTATCACCACATATTGTTGAAAAGTACTTTTCTGAACTTAAATCTATATTGACAAAATACAACTTAAATGATAAGCCTGAAAAAATTAACAATTTCGATAAGTAAGGAATAAACACTAAAGAGTGCCCCCTCCCCCAAATGTTGTTGGACCACAGGGGGTGACAACAGAAGCAATAACATCCACAAGAATTGCAAACATTGCTATTATTGGGCGTGAATTTGTCCTTGTTCAGCAGCTCCCTCCCTATTATGTATTTAGTCGGAAAAAGATGAGAGATGAATTACTAAATGGTGGTTTACCGGGTACTGACGGAACACTCACAGAGACTGGTTGGGGTGAAAAGGAAATATATTCATCCAATAGTATTTGTTAGAGCTATGACAGAGATGTAGATGACTCCTCTAGGAAAAAGACAAAAAGGAAAACCAAATTTAAACCTGAAATTAAAAAGATGTTATCATAACAAAGCCTACTTCAAAGAAAGCGAAACAAACTTGTAGCGTATTATATTTCAGGTGACAGTGAAATTGGTAGTTTGTTTTAATCTAATGGGGAATCTGAATTGTGGTAAAGACTCTCCACCAGGCTTACCAAACTGTTTAGATCTTGTCATAGTAAAGTTAGATCAGTGTGATAAATGTGAACACTGGACTCATCTGTGTTTATTATCCATGTTATTTCTTACCAATATCAAATAAAACAGTATTCATCGCATTGAATATAACATGTACAAGTGAAATACCGATGGTGTATATATAGCCCGTTGCCATATGATACAGACACTTAAAAGAATGACCTTCTCACCTCAGTTACCATTGCGCTAACTGAAAAAAAAGAACCAAAACAGGTCAATATGGAAAACTCGAAATTTCATTCCTTCCATTACGTTCCATTGTATACCAGTCATGGTCTATCGGAAGACATCAGAGAGAATATTTGATTTCAAATATATCACTTACCAGAGGTTAATCTAACATTTTACCACTCCTATTACCTCATAAATTTCTTTGTTCTATTATTTACCAATAGTCTGCCTTATTTCATTCATCAAAACAAACATTAATCGTGTGAGATTTCATCATTAAATGTAATGATACAAACCTGAGAGAACAAGAAACACAAAACAGGATTTGATTTACTGATTAAACTACCACGACATAGATATGATATTACAATGTATCATATTTACATCCGTGGAATAACTATTCAACATGAACTAGGAACTATAAATGGTCTACTAAGTACTCCTACCACACAACAATATATACTATTCCAGAAGTGCATATACTATTGTCTTTAATTACAATAAACATTAAAGCTTTGCAGCAGTCGTTCGTAAATAAAAAAAAAATGTTTGAATTTGAACAATATTCATTTGTTTCATGCTTGATGTATTTAATGAGCATAGTTACATAAATGGTATGGGATTATTAAATAGAGGATATCAGAAATGTATTAATTAAAATACTACAGGAATTTGGAAAGTTATCTTATAGTTTATTGTTTGGCTATTAAAATTTAATGACCGGAGTATTATTTCAGATTTAAAACTTCTAGAATAATTTCATGTAATACTTTCATATCAAATAAGGGTAATAACAAAATTACCGAACTCCGAACAATCTGCCAAAGGGAAAGTCAAAACTCATAAGTATATAAACAGACAAAATCTGTCAACAACCGAAAACTGGGAAAACCGTAATGATCCTGACTTGGTACAGGCATTTCCAAAGAAATGGTGGGTTGAATCAGATTTTAAGGCGCCAAACCTCCCGCTTTCATTACGATTCAAAGGTTCCGGATGTCACTATAACAGTATTTATGACAATACTGGAACAAAATAGGTATTATAGTAGTGAAAGCAGTACTAAATTCAGCGAGGAGGGTGGAACATCTATCGTGAACCATCTCCATTAACAAAGCCACTCCTCTTCAATAAAGGGGTGAGTCTTGACATATTCAGAAGGGGGTACTTCCCACATGTGAATGTGCATTATACAGTTTTGGTTATTGTTTGTACAAATATATACCTAGATAACCTTTTTTACTAAACAAGAATCATGTGACGCACAAGTTAAGCTTCGCAATCTTACTTATTGTCTCAAAAAGTTCATTGAACTAATGGTAGTCGTCCGCAAATACCTTTCATTGGATCAAAATATATTACGTAAAGGAGAGGCCCTTTACATAAATGTATACTCGACTCGTGCCTCTGTCAGAACCGACATATTATATCATTGATTACTGGGGAGTGATAGTAGTTAATATCTACCACTGAACATTTACTTTTGCTTCACATGCGATTGTTTAATATCATTGCCTGACTACTTACTTATATCTATGTTTGAAAAGATAGATAAATCAAAGTCGTTAAAAGATAAATAAAGATAACTTCCTTTGTGAATCTAAAGTGAATACTACACTAGATAACCTGTATAGTCGGACTACCGACTTATTCATAGTTCATGATATGTATGATGAAAAATGCTAAAAAGTCAGTCTAACATTGATGATAATACATACTGTTCCTTTAGTTGACTGTGTATTAAGGTGTAAGATTAGTCTCTTATGTTCATTTACATTCATATCCTTTCTTACTAAGTTTTTTTTAGTGGGATTCGTGTTACACGATCTTTAGTTTTATGTGTATGTTTTGTAGATCGTTGTTTGTCTTTTTGACCATTGTTTTGTCTGTCCTTCGATTTACGAATTCTGATTACCCCTTTGGTATTTTCAAACTCTTCTTATTCAATGATTTATCTTTTATCACATATATTATTCATATTTGGAAAGGAATTACCAGTTTGAAGAATATAAAAATGTGATTGAAGATGTTTTAGCCTTCCAGAAATATGTTTTATGATGGAATTTGGGAATCAGTGATGCCACTCTCATAATTTACAGGCTTATGATTGTCCAGGCTTTCTTCATTTGTAAGTGCCGTCGGGGTATATGTAGCATTGCTAAATCATAAGTAAATTGGCTTAGACTTCAAATCGTCAATATTGAGATCCTGCAACATCTTCAAAATAGTCAAACAATCGTTAATAAGCAGCATATTGTATTGGTATCAGTATATATATATATTAACGAAACATAGAATGCTTAAACAACAACTTACATATGCATGTGTTGTGCACATGTGGCAACTGATATATTTCGTTTCTCAAATCTCGTCTAATTCTTCATGGGTTATTACCGTATGATTAGCATGAGACGAACGACAGGTGCCACTGGCGGAACAGGTACAGCTTACCATGCGGAGCATTCGTACGGCTCAATCTTTAGTTGTCTGTGTAGTTTTTTGTAGACCTTTGTCCTTTCGCCCTTATTCTTCGATTTACTTATTCTGATTACCACTTTGGCGTCTTCAAGCTTTAACTGGTCAATCATCCAAGGCACGCAGAGATAATCACCATACGTGTTACGATTTCAATTCAAATACTGAATGTTTTTCTATGATACTCTGCAACATATACCACCATGAATTAAGTGCACTCTGTCACATAAATAACAATGTTTATGGATTCAGGATCTTTTGTGTTTTAATGCTTATGGGTGTATCAACACCATTGATAAATGAAGTATTTATTTTATTCTGCCCTCGTTGTAGTTCAGTTGATGTGGTAAAACGTATTGATTCTATTTCAAGACGAATAAAGCTATATATTAATTATATGTGCACGTCTCTAGCATTACACGATGTCCTTGTTGTTGGCTCTTTGACTTATTCGCAGAAACCATAATATGAAATCCTTCACATTCACGATCTTTAGAAAGAATTTCATGTGCTTTCAGTCACAGGGTACATTTATGTTAATACAACTTTGCAGCTGCGATGTACATTTTCATTATGGATATTATTAAAAGAATAAAAACATTTTACACCGGTTCGTATTTTCACAGACGGGGCAGGTAAATACCACATCTCTTGTCTTTCCTGTATCATCGACAATATTATTACCGAACTTGACGATGAGTAACACGGCGGGTATCCTATGAGAAATATAAACTGTATTCCTTTCGCGAGCACCAAGGTTGATTCTGGCTTTTTGGTGGGATCCATGTTGCTTATCTGTTTTGTTTTCTGTATTTTATTTTGTTTGTCGTCGTTCTATGTATTGTGCCCAATGTTGTCTGTGTCGCTGGATTATCCTTCATCGATTGCCCCTTCGATTTCTTTAACGTGTATTTAAAGTACACGTTGGGAACATAGAGTCCAATCAACAATGGATCCTTCCGTCATAGGAACTCTTTGAAAATGCTCTAATGGGGTGGTATATCTTATTTATTCATTTTACTCATAGAACAATTCACACACACGAGATTTAATACCTCTACTAATTGAATTGCACCCAAAAAACATCTGAAAAATGTTTTTGCAGATTTTGCATATCTAAACTCCAGATTATTATGGTTCGTTATAACTTATATTATATGTAATGTTATCGCGACTTACCATAATATATAAACAATATTAAACAAATCAGGCAAAAACAAGAAGTACAGAAAACGATAGAGTCAGTGAGTAACAAAACTTTAGAAAACCGGATGATGTTGGAGAAACATCAAACTTAACATGACAAATATGTTGTTATCTCAACTTGTGTTTTCTGTCTCTCCGAATTGTTATGTTTTGTACTGTTGACCCTAATTGATATATACTATGAAAATACAATTCCGATGTCATTTTTAAATTTGATTCTTGTAAATTTTCTGATGGGAATAGATGGGAAGATACTTTTTACAGTGGTTTGCATGTGCTTTTAGTCGTGATGTTTCGCATCAACGCGCGCTGATTTATTATGTTGCTGCTCTTTCATTTGGTTTTGGGTTTTTTTCTTCCTTTTCCTTTTTTCTGTTTCTTTCCGTTTTTGATTTCGTTTTTGTTTTCAATTCCTCCCAGATTTTTTGTTTGTTTTGTTCTCTGTTTTCAGCTTTTCATTATGCCATAGAACAATATCATCGTTAACTGTATACCTTACAATTAAAACAGTTGAACACTATTAATAGACAAACCGCATCTTGTGCACTCGTAGGGTTAATAAGTATTGTTTGGGTACGAAAAATGCTTATTGCACAGGTCAAAAATGAGATTATCCTTTTAATGTATTTGTCAAAAAATGATTTTCATGTTGTGCAGTTCACGTTGCTACGAACTGATAGATCAAATAATTATTGCGTTTGTCATTTGAAGAGGAAACCCTACAAATAGTTTCATTAGTAAATTCCTGGAAAATTCTCGTTCAAAGCGATCGGTAATATATAGTACTAAAAACAATTAAGTTCAAATAAACCGACCCTGTCTAACTCCAACTAATACATCTTGAAAGAGGTAAAAGGGGGTCATTGAACATTAGTATCCTTAAGTAAATGTTATTTTTAATGTTTCAACACTGTACATCCAGTGCAAAACCGTAATTTTACAAGTCTTTGTTAACAAGCACTAGGGGTGGTATATGAATTAAGAGATAATTATTTTCTGTTGTGTTTTCTTCACATGCTTTTCTCGTTTTTATCTTGTCTTAAGTATATAACAAGACAGAATGAATATTTCATAAGTGATTTTACAACATATGTGCATTTCGTTCTTTGTTACTTAATAGTCTGCAACTCCACATGGTATTATGTAATTGTCATTTTCAATAGTGTAAACAAACAAATATTAAACAGTATATAGATAATGATACATGTTTTTCCCTGTACTATCTTGTTATTGTATAAGATGATATATTTTTTACAAGGAACAAAGAATATTAATAAATATTTCTGAAGAAATAAATTGATAAACAATTTTAAACTGAAATCAATATTTACAGGCGTAATTTTTTTTCACTATTCTGTTAAATATCATTATTGATGAAACATTTGTTGGATTTAAAGTGCATGGCCATGCTCATGTTGTCATTTAATGTAACAGCTGTTTTTTTCGGACGGACAGGTGGGTATGGACAACCTTTCAAAACCGGCAACTAGCAAACATAAAAATGAACCCCCCTCCCACTTTCAAAAGCGGGGAATGTGCCGTCTTGCCTCAGGGACCAAACGCACCTGAAATGCAGTCTACACAGTCCTGCTGGGAAATTGTAAATATTCGGAATTACCTGTATCTGAGGTTTTACTTTTTATAATTATTTAGAGTACTTGTGACGAATAGGAGGTGCCACTCGATGGGAGGTGATAAATTTATAATGTATATGGGAAGCCTGGCCGTACACAATAGTGGATGAAGTGTCTGTAGAGTGTCTCGTTCACTATACGACAAATACCTCGATCGTAGATTTCGAAAGAGAGTAAGCCAATTGTGTCGGCTACAAAAGCAAATATTTTTCATCCCTAAATTGTCTATATCTTTCAAGGGCCAATCGAAAGTCTTTGCCCCAGATTTTCTACCCCTCCCTCATAGCTGTATATTTTTCGGGTATTGCAGAATTTATTCGGATCATCTTAAACATGTCTGTAATATTTGTTTATGGTAAAACATAATGTGTTGACGTGTAATACTATCAGTTTCATTTTTGTGTGTATATTTTGTTGTGTTGGTATAACATTATATTCAGGTGGCATTTTCAAATAAACACAGATTTAGTGTAAGTGGATAGAACATAATATCCAAGTACAATTCACAATATTGTCCAAGCCTGTGAGATGGATTTTAATCCGAAGTTGAACAGTAATGTTGTATCTTAACGTAACTCGGTAAAACATATTAGATCCAGCTACAAAACAAATTATTTAACGATAATACCACTTATAAAGGTATAACTGATTTAACTTACAATCGTATTGGTTTAAATCAATTAAATATCGTATAATTAAATTCATTGCATTACACTTTGTTCAATTTTCAGCTACTTTGCAATCAAAAATAAAACCATGAATATCAACTTTAGTGCACACGGCGCGTTTCGAGAATAACCTTCATCAGGTACGCACATTATCAAAAGATTGGAAAGAATTAAAGTTTTGGGAGCAATAAAACCAAAGGACCAAAACAGGATAACTAAAGTTTTATTAAAAGTTGGGAATTATTGGATAAATTAGTTAATATAGAGATTACAACATACAACAAACTGATTATCCTGTGTAATACAAATGTACCTTGCATTTTCAATATTTCAACCTTTAACATGTTATTGGTACACACTGTTTCATTTAGACCGACGGGTTCACTTGAAGGTTAATTAGTACAAAGCCGTGACAAGAACTTATCAGACAGACAAGATGGTGTCTAATACTCTTAAATAGTTAAAGGAAAAGACCAGTCAGTTGAAAAGTTGTTTTAATTCAATTCATTATAACTTGTTATTCGTAAATAACTTATTATTTAAAAAAAACCCACCTTTATTAACATTAATATACCCAATTAAAAATATGAATATTTGGAATTTCCTGTCGTAGTGTAAGCGGCCATGACACCTCTTCATGTGACGTCACGCAGTCAGATCATGTTAGTTGAATAAATAACATGTATCTGACTCTTTTCAACATCGTGCCCGTTTGGTTATGTTTTAATATCAGATCAACTGCAATACAATGTTTTTAATTGTATATCGTTCTAATTTTGTTCTTAATATTCCCATCCCATGTTACATTTTCATAAAACAAAGGAGTTTATTTGTACGGTGAAAAAAAGGGGGGTGTGTGTTCTACGTTTAATTTCATGTTTTACGTGATTGGCCGTAGGTTAAATAACTGTCAGTTTTAAGTCGTTTTATGCTTACACATGTTTTTTTTGTGTCCCCAATGCTGTTGTACTTTCCCGTGTTTTTCGTGGTCACTGGTCGATGTGTTCACAAGGATAGTCCTGACCGGTAATTACAAAAAAAAATTCTTCTCACATTTTCCCTTTCATTAGTGCAATAAAATGCTTGACATGAAGTCATAATGATATTGTAAATATCAAAAGATAAATATACGACGTTATTGTACGATTTACATAATTTTTAATGATAAAATTGCAACTGATACAATGTTGATATATACCGACTTTTACTACGTCACGGGCAGGATAAATCCGAGAATAGATTATGATCACATTATGACTTTTGTCTCCTCCACATTGAAGAGATTTGAAAAATGGCGATCCCCATTATTTGGTGCTACAGGCAACTTCAATCATCAAATTCTACCTTGCGGTATACTATTTTTAACATTCATTAACACAAATGTATTTTATTTACTGTCATTTACATTTTCACGCTAACTTGTTAAGACCATGGCCTTTTCCTTTAAGCTATTTCTATAAATAATTTGTTTCATAATCAGCAGGTTTTTCTCCAGTAATCACCACATTCATTGAATTAATGTTGATAATATTTATTTAACGTTGAATAAATGATATTTGTTATAAATTTTTATTTTTAGTTTAATTTAAAACTAGTGGATGGGACTGTGTTCAAGAGGGTACAACAACATGATTTTTTAATTTAAATATAGAACAAAATGAGAAAAAAGAATACCACACCGTAAGAATAGTCACATAATCTAATTTAAAAACCATAGAAACATAAGCGAATTCGAGACCCCAAACACTCACATACATGTACATGATAATTCCTGGCGTGGTATACGAACTGCAATTTAAAGGGGTGGGGCTAATATCGATCTATGAACCAAAACGTCCACTCTTAATGTAATGATGCGGTCATGCAAATGTTTGCCACATGCGAGTAAAATGGCGATCCTTAAATATAACTAGATGAGCAGCGCTGTTGTAAAGATCATATGGCAATATGTTAGTTTTATTTGGTCCGTGTTTGTTGACTAGTTTATGTATGTTATTAATATAATAAACACGTTCAAAATCTAATTATGTGCACTCAAAAAATAAAAGATGAACTGTGAGCTAATACTCACTTATGATGCCCCCGCAAACAGGAAGTAGGAATGTGACGGGTCCAAAAACGCTTCCCATCTTCCCGCGATATGGAGTACCTATATGAAGCTTGTGACCAAATATCAGATTTCTGCCATCAATAGTTGCTGAGAAAAATGCGACAAAAATATCGTGGGACGGACAGGTAAAACAGCATACCCTCTCCGGTGGAGCGGGGGTATAAAAAAATGGAGAGCCAACCAACTTAAAACAAAATCATTGGGAGCAAGAAAACCACGGATCCTGACCAGAAAACCAATTCTCGTCTATAGAACAAATTCATGAGGCGATGATCGTTAGTTTTTATGACAATTGCATTATTTACGAACCGTAAATTTCAACGATAAATATACATGTATGCGATTCATCCTTACAAACATCCGCTACGAGAGGGAACGGGGAATGAAAACTACTTACATAGCAGTCAAGCTTTTATTAAGCTGTTATAGATTATTCTCGGATTTTGCACTACTTTCGTGTAAGTTAGCTTCAGTTCGATTCGTCTTTACCCCCAGTTGTTTGTAGGAGGACTAATGTTTTAGTTACGTTAGTGGTGTCCAACACATATTGTGTTGTGTTTTTGTTTTGTTTGTCCTCGTTTTGTGTACCCTTTGTTGCCAGTTACTCTGGATTGTCCATTTTGGATTACCATTTCTGTACGTTTATTCAGAAACTTCATACAAAATGTTTTCCCAATAACGCCAAAATATATGTTTGTACTAATCAAATCCACTGACTTAAAACGACATACAAATGATGAACTTGTATTTACTTTAGAAATAACATTAGAGAGTAAGATCCTAAAGTAAATTACATCAAACCAAATAACTATGTTTTAGATATCCGCCCCCGTTAATTGGTTATTGCAAATATGACAAAGTTGTAATAAAGATGTAACGGATGTCTGATCTGCCCATGCTGTATGTTTTCATTCAAACGCTTGAAAGGCTTACATTCATACGTAATCATCTCACAAGTTGGAATAAGATTGTCGTACATGTAGTTAATACCCTTTGAAAACAAATAATATCAACATATGTTTATCAATGAAAGTTGATCGTGTTTGACACGTTTCAAGTGTTTCTACACATTTCTTCTTGGAAATTCTTTCGTTATACATCAAACATTTCTATTTAGTTCTACAATTTCAAATGCATATATTAGATGAAGCATTTGTTATTTTACGTAACCTTGAACACATAACAAATGCAAACATTATGTAACCTTAAACGGTTTTCCAGAAACGCGTCGTGGGCACTAAATTTGATATCTACATTTCTATTACTGCATTGGGTCGGTACCTCTACTGGTAGACTATTAGTATCCGAGGATATCATATGTACAGTAGTCAATGTTTCAGAACTGACATGGTTTATAAGGAAATTCCTAAACAATGTAATTTATTAAATCTAAGGTCCACCCAATGTCAATGGGCCATAACCCGACTTTGTTATCCTGCCTGTTTTCTTGCTCCAAAAGACCTTGTAATTAACTTTCTTCCCACCTTTGGACTATGGGCGTTCACGATGAAGGCTATTCCAGAAACACGTCATGCTCACTAGGTTATATATTTACGTCTTTAGCAGTAGTAGGTGAGCATAAATCATGATAAGACAACTTGTCTTTCGATATTTTCTTAGCAAACCTTTTTTTTGTAGTCACATCGCCAACATTCCACATTATTCGTTACGTACGGTATTCGTGACTAACACTGTCATGCAGATGTTAACATTGACCTGCTTTAAATAGAATTAAAATAATTAAATCCCAAAATAATACCGCTCATAGATATATTGTTCATTGTATAATGGACAGTATCTCATAAAATGCCAAACAGGATCGTGCTTTACTGCCCATATTGCGATTTGCATGACCACAATACAATATCAATTACAAATATGGGCATACGTCCTGTTTATGGTTATTTCCAGTAGTGATGATTTTCAAATTGAACTAACAGAGAAAGCTATCTTAAAATAGCAATGGTATTTTGTCCTTATTTTGTAAAACGCAAAACACTGAGTAGATATTTTAGTGTTTGAAATTTATGGTTCGGGGTTAGGGTTATGATATTTAACGCCACTTTCAACACTATGTCAGTTATATTGTGGCGGTCAGTTTTACTGGTGGAGGAAACCGGAGTACACGGACACCGACCTGCCGCAGGTCTATGACAAAATTTATCACATAATGTTGTATCGGGTACACCTCTTCATGTGCGGGATTAGAATTCACAACTTCAGTGGTGATAGATAGGCACTGATTGCATAGGTAGTCATGAATCCAACTACCATACGATCATGATCACAACCACGATAGTCCCTCTTTGAAATTTACAGCTCCAAAATAATGCAATTTATTAAATCTAATGTACATTTTCCTCAGACCGAGGTAATTTAAGCAGAATTTTAGTTATCCTGTAAATGCCTTCTGATTAACATGGTCTAATCTGTTGACTGAGAGTGCCACCTGGTGAGCTTTATTCTAGAAACGCGTCGTGAACAAAACAATAGATGTCTCCCTTTTTTTAGCACTAAACCAAATGTTTCTGATGTCTATCCTTATTAACTAATTATTGTCAATGTGTTTAATGAAGATATTTCAGATGTGTGATCCGCTTAGATTGCATCTTGTCATGAAAAGGTGTGTGATAATGTACATAAGTACATAGCTATAAAATTCGAAGATGATGTTGATAATATACGTACTTAATATTCTTCAAGCAAAACAACATACAGTTGTGTACACGGAATAAATATCATGTTGTGCCTGCTATAAGTTTTTTTTTATTTGTTGTGGGGGGTGGTTGTTTGCTTTGTTGATATGGTTGCATGGTTCAATATCAGCGTTTACGTTTTCTTTTCATGAAACATTTTGTAAACAGTAAAAATGGCGAGTTGTTCTAAGTCATTCTCTTTACACACTGTTTTTGTGATCTTATCTTCAATTCCACACCTGTTGCTATAAGCATATATGCATGCTTACACTAACTTTATCAGTTTTCTTCGTTTATACCCGAGATTGAGATTGTATCACTCTGGAGCATTCTGTGCAGTTGAAGACGATGCCAAAGTCTGCATAGAGGTTCTGAAGGATAGTACTATATCAGTATCCACGGGTATATACGTAGATAACGATTTTATCCCGAGGCCTGATCTATTAATATGTTTCTTATGGTGATCAACACGTTAAACGTAAACATGGCGTTTTCCAAAGACGTTGATGAAATGACTTGTAAATTATGAAGATTCGTGTGTTGTTTAACAGGTGTAGGGGCCTACTTTTAATATTCAAAGTGAAAAACTTTTACCACCGGCTACCAAAAATCCAACAGTCAATTGAAATTAATACTTTATCAATATTAAAAAGGAAAAACAGCTGTGTGTTGCAGTTTCCGATTAACATCGCGTGCAAAATTGCGGAACTAATGTGACGTCGACTAAGGTCATTTACATATTAGTTCAAGGTTCCCATTCATAAATAGAAATGGTGTCACTCGTCTTGTTTTCATCTAACATATGATTTATGGCGAAATAGCATGGCCAAGGTAGATTTTATTCAGATTATTTTTAATGAATGGAATACATAATAGTTGCTCAAAGGGATATTGCTAAATGATGCACACATTCAAGGACTGTTACTGTACAGTTCACCATCAGTTCATGTGTTGCTGTTGGAAAGTGATGTTGATGGATCCTATGTAACACAACCATTAAAAGAGATAAAACTATATCAAGGTCACGGAACAAATTATTCTGTTTTACTCCGTCAATTTGAATACGGATTTCACGATCCCCATACCATTGGGAGAGCAAAACGTGGAACGGGAATTACGCACCGGCTGTGAAGGTATGGTTATCGCTTCTTCGTGTGTTTTTTTTTTTCGCTATTGATGACGAAGTTGATTTACTGCACATATTTAGATTATCCTTGTCTAAAGTTATATATAAAGGATGTGCGTAACTTTCCATAAAAACATTTCTTCATATAAATTTTAAAAAAAACTTGGATATCTAATTTAGTGCGCTCGACGCATTCCTGATATAACCTACATCAGGTACGCTCAATGTCAAAAGATAGGAAAGTCTAATAAGTATGGAAGCAATAAAAACAAAGGGCCTAAAATGTGCACTTGGAATTATATATAAACAGTTGCTTAAGCCATGACCTGATCTAGTGCGAAATTTAAACAAAAGATAATTCCCTTGATAGATAAAATGTTCACAATGTAATTAAATATTATGACTATTCCGTGACAACAGGCCAAGGGTTTTACTGCTAATTTTACGATTTTTCAATGACTGTATAGAAATGATTAATTAATTACATTAATCTTTGTAGGTCATGTACAGGAGTGTTCATCAGTTTCAAAGTGAATTTGTTATATAAGTTCATGTTGAAACTGCAGTGCTTCTGGTCAACCCACACACAGACCAAATGGTTTAACGCTACACACGTCATACACAATACGTTCTCTGAAATGATGACTCCCTTGTGGTAAAGTAGTCTCCCTCTGATAAGAAAAGGTTGAAGATGCTAAAAGCCATAAATCAAGGACAGACAATACAATGGGCAAAATTACAAACAAATGTAAAACCACTACCATCAAAGGCCACCCTCTAGATTCCAGATGGACGGAGAAAAATATTACTAAGCCCCCTCCAGAAAGGCAACACCTCTCTTAAAAGGTCATCATTGCATGGCAAAAACGGTGACCTTATAGGAGGTTGACAACTGTAGTTTGATTTAATTCTTTGTGTTTTTAAAGGCTTGTATGCATGTTTTTATATCCTCTCCTACACATGTTGATAGCACCGTGTTATTATAAGATGGTGCTATAATAATATGATTTACTGTATTAATCTAAGAAACAGTATTATGAAAACATATGATAAATATCAGAGGGCAGACGTGTGACAAGGAAATAAGTCTCATGATAAGAATCATATCTTGAGTTATTGATTTTATACATTAAAACAATATTGGTAACTCTATATAACTCTATTATAAGTATACACTTTTGTTATTTCAAACACAATATATAGTTGGCCGTTGTTAATCTTGTGTCTAAATTACACGATATGGGAATATAATGAATTCTCTCAACGTGTCTTATCTTATTTCCTTGCGTGGGCAAAACCTCCAGCCAATTAACAAGAAAGAACATTCTGTGTAATGTGAAACCTTCCGTGAACTTTTATTGATAGGGTTTAAATCAATATAATATATGGTACAAATCACTGCTTACTCTTTCCATTTCATTTTGTGGAGGAAACGTTGTAAGTATTAATGAGAGTTTCCCTGTCTTAATGATACTAGAAAACAAAATTCTCTGTTTATAGCGTATCAGCGTATGGAATTTGCATATGAAAAATCATCCTTTAGCTTAAGGCATGTGCACAGCACACTGATTTTCTGGCCAGAGTTCTGTTGACTCAAAAGCTGCTCAAGCAACGCTTCGTTGTTTCTGTTAAAGCCATCGGTATAATAATTATATGACTTGTCTTCGCGCAATGATTGTCCGCTACGAAATATCTGTAACTCAAATGCCAATTGATCTGTTCTCTTTGACGTAGATGTTTTTTACTTTCCTCGAACATTGACAAGATTTTTACCCGACTTGACAATGAGAAACATGGGGGCGTATTATAAGATACATGAACTGATAGCCCGTGGTGAATACCTCGGTTCATCCCCTGTTTTTGTGTTTTTGCTTTATTTTGGTTTTTGTTTTTGTCTTTTTGCTTTTGTTTTTTTTATTTTTGGGGGGGGGAGGAGGAAATTGTATCTCTCTTGTGCCCAATGTTACCTGTGTACATTCTTGATTGACCTTTCGTTGTTCTCTAACGTTGACTTATTATACCTAATAGATATATTGTTTAATCCAAAACCTAGATTTTCACCAGGTTTTAGACGTTGTCATCTGTATTTATGAAGATTTGGTGATTAGTCGGATAACCTGTTGGTTGTGGATAGTTGAATTGTTATACTGTTTAGAACTTCTAATTATACCTTGACAAGATACATGCTCACAAATCATTATTGTTTAATTTCGCAGATAATATCAATTTACAACTTATGGTATTTGTCGATACATTGAAATGTATTCATGAATTTGAAATAATTTTGAAATTTTGAACCTCTATACGCTTGGAATGTGTCACGTGAGTAACCGTCTCTTACATGTACCCTATTTCCATGAGGAAAAAACAGTCTGTTGGAAAATAACTATAGTAATATACATCTTACGTACCAATTGTATCTCATATTGGCTCACAGTGATCATGATTTTATCTGGACAATAGGACAGTTGATAATGAAGAATAAAATCAACCTGCAATTTTGATAAATTGTACATATAGTTTTAGCTATGAAAAACATTACAGTCTTTAATTAAAAGACAGTTCCTGTGGATATCGTGACTTCGTGTCTGCATCGTTTCATGAAGAATGAAACTGGTTTAATTGATGCATCAGGAGCATAACTGATATATGAATTTTTATTCATTTCTTTAGATGGAAATAAGGGTAATAACAAAATTACCGAACACCGAGCAATCTTCCAAAGGGAAATATCATAAATCAATAAACAGACAAAATCAGTCAACAACCGGAAAACTGGGAAACCGCAATGGCCCTGACTTGGTACAGGCATTTCTAAAGAAGACACGGAATACGAAAATTACCACGAAAGCCATGGCAGTTGCTATACATCATGTGACCAATATATGTTATATAGTAATGTCAGGAAGAAGTTTACAAACAAAAAATCAGAATGTAGATACGTGGTGGCATTGAGACGGTCATATGGAGGAAAGTTATGATTACTACTAGTTTAAAGGGATTTACTGGAAAATGTTTGCTCGATCACCAATGACTGTTGTTACATTGTAATATGTTCCTGCTTGGTAAAAGTATTTTTACGTACAGGTACCGCTGTATGATCCATGCGCCTCTTAAGAATACTCAAATGAAAACCAAAAAATGCAACATTGTCAAATCAGTTAAAAAATCTAATGAACAAAAATCGTAGAAACTGACGCAATATCGATTCCACGAACGCACATAGTTGTGATTTACTACAACCACACATCCCACAGACACCCTACTCGGAGAGGTTATTATACATAAACGGGCAACTAGGTTGTATTTCTATATACCGCGAGATCCCCCTACATACACATAGTGTATTTGATACATTATGAGCTAAAGTTTGTCAGTGACTTGCGACAAGTCGGAGGTTTCCCAGGTTTCCTCCACCTATAAAACTGACCGCCAAGATATAACTAAAATAGTGTTAAAAGTGGCGTTAAACACCATAACCCTAACCTATATATATATTATTCAGAATAGTAGTTTTCAATAAATCCAATAAAGTCAATTTACCACCAGGTACCGTTATAGACGAATACTGTACAGTGTGTAGAAACTAAATTTAATTATCCCGTTGCATAATCATCATTTACTCCTCCGTCAGTCATAGATAACCTTAACTGGTAAGGGCTGTCCAGTTGCTTAGATCCTTTTGTTTTCTTGCTTCCCAAATATTTTCAAATTATTTAGCTGGCCAATTCCTTTGATTGCTTATTCTAAGTTCATGGTATTTAACGCCACTTTCAACAATATTTCAGTTATATCGTGGCGGTCAGTTTTCTTGGAGGAAACCGGAATACCCGGAGAAAACCACCAACTTGTCGCAAGTCACTGACAAACTTTAATACATAATGTTCTACCAAGTGCACCCCACCATGAACAAGGTTCAAAATCACAACTTTAGTGGTGATAGGCATTAATTGCACAAGTAGTTGTAAATCCAACTACCATGCGAACACTACCACGACGCCCCCTCCCAAATGTGTTCCACTATAAGCGTACCTAAAGTTATCCAGAATAAGTTTCATGCGCACCAGATTAGAGATCTGTTTGTATTATAACGATTGATTTAAATATATTGTTTTGTCTAAACCATGACAAAATAATCAGACACAAGTTTTTTTATTCAGCTTAGTACATATTTGTACATGGATTGTCTTCTCTATTGGCCATTGTCATATACATGCATAATTCAAACATCTTTCACAATAGAATAAGCTATGATATTCTGTTCAGACGGTTGTTACTTATGTAATGTACGTTTTTTTGACATCTCGTCCCAAAGGTAGTGTATTCAATATTTGTTTGTTCTTTAGATGTATTTTGTATTAATATATTAATATAAAACCTTTATTTATATAATGATAAAATCATCAACGGTAGGAACCAATATTATTGATAGTTTAAAAAGCGACTTTGATCACACAATGGCGATACTAGCATACATCATATATCATAATTTTAATTACTTTTGTCTCGGTGCACATCAATTGAGACATTATGTAAAATATCCATTATAACTGACGTCATTTTTTTAATTTTCAATTGAAGGCTAAATATATCAACAACAAAATGTATGATACATTTTTAATTTTACAATTGTTTGCAGATTAGTGATTTGTTGTTTAACAAAAGACTAATTTGTCAGCCATATCATGGCGAGACACGTTCTATTCAATGAATTTGCTTTGTACTAGACCAACACGCTTAATTGGAACTTTACAGTGGGAGCTCACTGAAACAACAGTCCACGGGTAGACATGTGGCTCCACTCGGGACACATTGTTCTTTGCTCTCTCACTCCTTGGTATTGCGTGCTTACCAGAGAAGAAACAAATACCAATGTTATTGTCTTTTGTCTAACCCGACCCGTGTTCGAACCCACGATCTACCGCATTCGAGTACCTTAACCAGCATACCATCAATGCGATCTATTGACATGAGGTCATTATCCGATATGTCCTAATATTCTATAAGTTTGTTTACAACACAAATATGATAAATCATCAGAAACTAAGTAATCGTATCAATCTCTGATACCCTGTCTATCAGTATTAATAATAAGAACATGAATATCATGTATGGTACCGTAATGTATTACCGGTGTAATCTATTTCCAGGGTATATCGGGATTTTCCCATTTGCGAGCGTGAGACGTGACGTCATCAGTCAAAGGTCATCACGTTTTGTTGACAACACAACGAGCTATCACCAAGCATAAAGAATTTTAGAAAATTCAGAGATTACTGGTAAGTTTTTCTTTTATTCATTATTCTTATCAAATTGGTACATATTGGAATCTGTATCCTGTCCATTCTGAATTCTCGTACTTTACCACATTTTTTTTTGTGGAACATTCCGATACACTGGTAATGCATTCAGTTCATCTGGCAGAGGAGTTTGTAGGATGTTTACTTAAGCTAATTGGAACTTTAAACATTTGATTAATAAAAAGCAAAAGTTATGTGGTTAAAACACTTAATGGCAGTGCATTCGTAGGAAAAAGTTTGGATCCGTTGACTTCGAACGGTAGGTAGCATTTCATGTTTTCTCTTTTGCTACCCCGGTAATACATTACACACTCATACAAATATTTTCACATAATGTTCTCTCAAATTTTACAACGACACCTTATATAGACAAAGGACTGGTTTCCATTTCAAGTTGATGCCGTGATAGAACATATTTTATGAAAGAGAAAGAATGAGACGGCAGAATGTGTGTCATTGTTATACGTAATAGTTATCATTATAAAAAGAAAGCTTAAACGGTGATGGTCAACAATTTTCCCAATATCAACAAAACAAACAGTCACCTCTCACCTCAATTGACTGAACACAAAAAGGAACCACGACATATGACATTAGAAATACAGGTCTAGGCTTGAGGCATTCACAAAAAATGTGGCGGTGTTAAACCGGTTAATGGGATACCAAACCTGTTTTCCTGGTAACTGAATCTCCAATGGCAACACATAAACAAGCGATGAAAAATCTGCACATATTCGTTGCCATCCAAAAAGACCACGCACTTTCACAACAATGAATGACAAAATAAATGTACAGTGTAATAGCCTGGTCAACGAATGCTCCTTGTTAACTGACTACTATATATGAAGACATAATATGTTGGTTATAATACATGTACACACATGGGACATTAGATCTTTAAATGGCTGGTCATGCTTGGTACTTCGTTTATCATTTATTGACTTGATATCGAGTTCATTGTCATAATTGAGCATATCAGCTAGACAATTAACCCTTTGACCCTAGTAATAAATATTAATAGCATAGATAATTTACTATCTCTCCATTCTTTAAGTATTTTGTATATACTGAATGTGATCCCTTCAATCTATTTGATTATTAATTATTAAAAAAAAACACACCCATTGCAACTCCCAATAAGATATTTATAATATCGCAAATAGATTCAACTTTCGTCACACCATACCACAATTGATCTGTACATATATATAATTGACAAGATAAATACCGGAATTGATGATGTATAATCCACGGCTTTTTCTTGCAAAAATTATCATGGAACATATACAAAAGTGGGGTTTATATATTATATTTTTCTGTATTGCATGCATGTTAAATTTTTTGTTTGTTTTTACTTCACCTTAATGTGATGCTTTAGCATTTAGAAATATGATGGTCTGTAATTTATGCATTGTTTACCGTTTTAACCCTTTATTTGCAGTTACCAAAGTGACCGTAGATAGAGGTACAGACAACACAATGGCCAAAAGACAAACAACGATGTACAAAACACTAAACAACTAAAGAAAACTAAAGATAGAGCTACACGAACCTAAGTAAAACCCACGAATGAACTCGGGTGCTCCGTAAAGGTAAGCAGTTCCTGTTCCACGTGTGACACCCGTCGTGTTACTTTTGTTACAAACCCGGTGATAAGACATATATAAGGAAAGAATCATAGTGTGACACATCCATTCCGTAGCGGTTAACTAAGTCACGATGTCGACCGTAAAACGTTCGAAGCGATCACTTCATCTTATAAATGGAAAGGTCACAATTGGAAATTGAAATCATCTCTTTTGTCGTAAAGTTTCGCTCTGCCCTTGCCCTCATTGTCACTTCTGATGTGTAGGTCAATGCATGAAGCAGACCTAGCTGTATCTGTGGTATCCTTTATTTCAATCTCAATGGGATAGATGCGATCAACAAAATCACAAAAATAAAAATTATTTGGTGAAAGGGCATGTATTGTATGCATGTTAAACATATGTTGATTGCTAGTAGGTTGGGGTTAAATAATAAATATCTATATCCTAGACCAATATATCATTCAATCATTTCTAAAGGATAAGACAAACAGGCCAATAAATGAGGAAAATTAAGTGAATTGTCTCGTACATCATATTAAATGCATCGATGTTAAGTATGTCAAGAATTTGCAAGAACAGTAGCACATTTCAAAACAGTAAAATATATCGTCTAGGTTCTTCCAGTAGACGTGGAGCGTAATACTTACACGCATTAAATAAGTTGTAGGAGGGCTTTTGTCTTATTTATGTTATTTGTTTTAGTTTGCGTAATGGTGTCCAAATCATGCCGTGTTGTATTTTTCTTCGTCTTTTGTACTCTACGTTGCCAGTTTTTCTGGATAGTCCATTTTTGATTGTTCCTTCGGTATTCTCTAACGTATATTTTATATATCTATACAGAGTGCGACACGACAAAATAATTGTTTGCCGTTACTGCTATAGTCCATTTGAATGATATAGACCACCTAAAAAAATTAATTAAAAATTCATTTTAATTTGTTCTCTTCTTTTTTCTTCAAATATATATTTCAAATGTGTCTACGAACTCTGACAGTAACTTTCATAATTTTTCATCCATAGATAAAAAAAAAAAAAAGTTGCCCATTAGGTGTCTATGT
>MJUT01010612.1:113270-199616 GCA_002080005.1 Gigantidas platifrons | reverse complement strand
AAATATTTAACATAGACACCTAATGGGCAACTTTTTTTTATCTATTGATGAAAAATTCTAAAAGTTACTGTCAGAGTTCGTAGAAACATATGAAATATATATGTGAAATGAAAAATCAATAGAGGGCAAAGGTGGAAAACTGTCATATCAATGAAAACAAAAAAATACAGCATAATAATATTAAATTAGTGGTCAGTTTTGTCTGCCATGCATTCATTTGTATTGTGAATCCTGTTTCTCTAACTCGCTTAATCACCGACAGGCAAAATAATGATAAAGGCAATTTATTCGATTAGTTGTCCTGTTTTTAAGCCCTTGCAGTTGCATATTTAGTGCGTGAGTGAGTGCTGTTTAATGCCAACTCAGCACTTTTACAGTTATCATGGCGAGAACAAGTTACTTTTCTGCTTTGCACAAGAACAACATGCTTAGTTGGCTTTTTATAGTGCTAGCTCACTTAAACAACAGTCCTGGATAGACATGTCGACCCACTCGGACTCGTTATCCTGATTACGCGCCAACCATTTTTTTGCTCTTTCTCCTCAATGTTGTGTGCTTTAACAGAGATGTAACAAATACCAATTTTATCGTCGTCTTTGGCTTGACTCGATCGGGGTTCCAATCAACGATCTACCGCACTCGAGGCGAGCACGCTAGCCAATACACCACTGACGTGGTTCAGTTGCACATTGAAGAAAAGGTTATACAATTTACGTTTTATATTAAAGAACACATGTTATTCATTTACTGTGTTCTCAATACCCTGAAAATACCGCAACGCTGCGATAGTCTACAGTCAACAATATTTCAAAATATAGAAAAGAATAAAAATAGGAATATGAATGTCACATTTATATATGAAATCAAATAACAAATTATTTACTGTTTCCAGGACTACATCCGAGATTTCCTACAGGAAAGTGTATATTTATAACGGAAAGTCAAAATTTGATGATGATATTCGCTTTGTACTAGACCAACACTGTTAGTTGGATTATTAAGTGCTGGCCAGCTGAAACAACAATTTACGGATATACATGTCGCTACATTATCTTGATTCCATGTTAACCAATATATGCTCGTTCTTCTTAATGTTGTGTGCTTAGTGGTAAAGTATCAAATATCAATTTATAGTCGTTAGTCTACCGCTTTCCAGGAGAGCATGCTAAGGGACCGATCTTTTAACTGTTATGGTGAATTGGAGGAAGCCATGCTGTTCACTGAGCCGGAAAATGTTTGTCACACTGAACAAATCTGATTATTTATTTTGTGGACATGAAACATAAGTAACTTTTATTAAGTTTTACTAAGAATGTCGCGTTGAAAACGTCGGTGTCAGATTATATTTTTTATTTATTTTATTATTATTATATTGCATCTTTCGGGTAAATTTACTTTTTTAAGTAATATTTGGCGACATATATTTTATCCGGAAAAAAACATACCTCATTCCCAAAGTTAAATGGTCACTCCATAACCAATACATCACCAAGGCTGATTACTGAGGACACAGACGCTGATTCGTCTTTTGAGACAACAAATAAGAGAAGACGTGCAGTTTGACCCATTGTAGTTATACATCAATATGATGTAGTGATATTTTCAGACATAGGCAGTATATTGTGAACATAATTATTCTGTACAATGGGAAGATGGTATCCACGAAATTCCCAGTCAGATTAACAACAGCCTTAAACTGCCCCAAATGGCCAAATGTGATCATGAGTTTATCAACTACTAATTTTCTTTACGCCATCGTCGTAAATTTTGCATAATACTCATTGACATCTGTAAATATTAGTAATGATACCGGTAAGATAATTTTGTCATCGAGAACTTTACAAAGACTGTATATATATATTTATCGGCTATATTTTTCGAATCATTGTTTCTAGCATTCAAATATTTTTTTTTCAAGAATATAAATTAATCGACCATACTGTCAATGTTTGTTTCCAGTAAGGATCTAGAAATGTGTTGTTCTTTATTATTGTTGTGGTCTGTCGTATTGTCGACTATCTCTTATTTATCTTCTTTCTCTTTCGCTTCTTTTAATGTTGATATAATCTTATAATTAGATATGTAAGAGTACGGGTATCTACATACTTGATGTATATCTTGTCTCAAGGCGGAATGGGGAAGTAATAAGACGTATATACATTGGTCGGGAGAGATACAACAATCAATCGTGTAATTTTGTGAAATATGTAATGCTGATGAAGACTGATATCAAGTCTACGCTCCATTTTGTGAAGTTGATTATTCTTGCAGTTAATTAGATTCATCACGTAAGCACTGTTTTATGCAGCTTAAGTTTTGTCCGACGTTCTACACTAGTAAATATTGATTCCCTTTATCAACTTTTAATGGTGATTGTTTCTCATTCTTTCAAATAAAGTAAATATATTTTAATATAGTTTTACAAGTTCTTCCTTGTTTCTAATGTATCTATGTGACACTAACTTGATTAACTTATCGTAAAATCGCAATCTTAAGACAGTGACAGAGATGGTCTAGGAAATTACAGAAGCCAGCAACCCAGTTGAATTGTCAAATTGATTTCTATATCTCGAAATAGTTTTCTTATATATTGCTTTTTGTTCCTGTTAGGGATATTATAATGTGTCGGGAAAGATTTGGGATAATATGAATTTTATTTTCGGAAGTGATAGTATAAAGATATACGTTAAGTAAACACCAGAGAATATATAGTCTGGCGATGACTGAATATACTAATAGTACAACAGACTGCCGTTTCTAGATGTAATGATAAATAAAATACCACAGGTCCAGAAACAGAAGCAATATCAATACATGTAGCACACATATATGGCCGTTCTTATTCCTGGCTTAGTAGAATCACTTAAAAAATGTACTGTGTTTAAACATTTTTCTATTAACCAAAACCTCCCTTTTTAGTGAAATGATGCGGTCATGCAGGAACATTTGTTTGTTCCTGTAATAGCTGCTTCCACTAATAGGTTAATTGGTTGATTGGTTATTGCTGAGCATCCAGCAAACAGTATTTCATATCAAGGTCAATAATAAATCTTTAAATGAAGGAGGGTCTGGTCAACTTGGATAATGACGTTTGACTGTAGGAATTATGAAGTGTTGGGTAGGGACCAAATAAATACATACTACCTCCTTTAGTCATGTGTCATTTGCGTGATATAACCTGAAAACCTCCCATCGATAGGGTACCTCTGTGGGTTTAAACCCTGGTAACATCAAGAGTAACCAGCCAATAAGTTGAGAATTAAAAAAAATGTGCTTAATGTTTTAGGCATAACTTTTCCATCATTTCTACAGTTTTATTTAATATAAATATTTAATTTATTAAATAGGAAACCCTCTGGGGTAGATTATAGAACCTATCCTAGCCGAGGGGTACATCCTCACTGCTTGTGCGGGAGAATCAACTGCACATCAATTAACTTCTGTGACCTTCTAATAAAATGACAAACAAAAATTAGCACACTCAGAACAGTTCACAAATCGAATAGAAAAATCGTAGTTAGAGGTCAAATGGATATCCATCACACAAATGCATGATCACTCTCTTTCCTGGCATGGTACATGTACTTCAGTAAAAAGTGATGGGATTGAACTAGTTAAGCGCACCCCAATCTGTTTCTGTGTTAAACGCTAGATTTTCGTCATAGAGATCGAGTATTCGATATTAATTATCAAACCGAAATGGCTGGTCTGACTAAACACTCGGATTTTCTTTACAAACATATTTATGCAGAAACGATGGATTCATGATGGAGTATAGTATGTGTGAACAAACTACTATATATACAAGACATGTACTATCACATACTAGTTTACATACTCTTTATAAGTTCGACATTACATACCTGTCTTAAATAAATCATTACAATATTGAAGGCTTCCGAGTACCCCTTATGGTATCTTCAAAACTTTTCATTTGACTAACCGATATGCAGTGAGTGTACTGTTAAAAACTATTCAATTTGAAATATCTGGACACCATTTATTTTTCTGCACATTCTTCTGAAATTTCCCCATGCTGAATAAGCGTGGGCGATTGTTAAGCAACTTCAATAAATCAATCAGTTGTAATAGTTACTGTTTACTACGTACAATCATTCCTGATATTGATATTCCGTTCATATACCAAAATGGCACATATTACAGAATGTACAGAATTAGCATTGACTAGACAAAGAAACTCCTGTTCCGCCGATGATTGGAAATACTATGAAATATTTCAATAATGAATACCACACTGTCGGAACAGTCTCAAAATCCAATGACAATTCGTTGATAGAGACAAAATCGATCCCCTTAAAACATAAATACATGCCCGCACACTTCCCTGGTATGGTATAGGCACTTCAATATAACATGGCGGCGATAAACTAGTTTAATGAACCGAAACTTTTCCTCTTAGGGATTCTGTGTAAAACTGCAAAACTGTGAAATGCTAGAATTCGTCATGGAGTATTTGATATTAATTATCAAATCGAAATATCTGGTCTTACTAATCACTAATATTTTCTTTACAACAATATTTATGCAGATGATTATAAGTGTTCATGATGGAGAACTTGGCTGAACAAACAACTATTATCTACCAGACATGTACTATCTAGTACTAGTTCTTATGTCCTTTTAAAGTTCGACATTACATGTCTGTCTTATATGCATCATTCAAATATTGAAGGCTTCAGATTACCCATTTGGTATCTTCAAATTCTCCATATGAATAACCGACATGCAGTGAGTGAGTCAGTATACTGTTAATACATTTTCAATTTGGTATATCTGGACAGCATTTATTTTCCTTCACATTCTTCTGTAAATGTCTTATCATTTCCCATGTTGTATAAGCGTGGGGGATTGTTAACCAACTTCTATAACTCAAGTCTTTGTAATATTTACAATCATTCCTGATATTGATATTCATTTTATAGTCCAAAAGGGCTTATATACAGAATGTATAATTAACATTGACTAGACAAAAAAATGTTATGTTTCGCGGAAAACGAGAAGCACCATGGAATATTTCAATAGCAGTGAATATTCATCAAACAAAGTCTTTGGGTATCATTGGCATTTCGCTTTACATTATGAACGCGATCTTAAAACATTTTGTTCAAGACGAGAACAGCCTGATTCATGATGCTATTTGGAAATTTTATTTGAAACATTGTTTGACCTTAGCCGATGTTAACTATCCTGTTTAAGTACTTTCATTTTATTGCTCCTAAAACTTTAAATTAGTGGGCTTTCGGATGTTTCTATTTTGAGCGTCACCTGATGAAGGTTATTACAGTAACGTACCTGATGAAGGTTATTACAGTAACGTACCTGATGAAGGTTATTCCAGTAACGTACCTGATGAAGGTTATTCGAGAAACGCGTCGTGCGCACTAAATTTGATATCTACGTTTTTATTGAACAAATAGACCCGGATAGTCATTTATCTGCACATATTATGTTATCAAAAGACATACAAACTAACGAAATAAACGAAGCTCTCGAATAATGACGTGTACCATGTACAATTGTTTGTATGTGTTAAAACATAAAATCTATTGTAGGTTTTATTATTATTTTTTACATTCAAAACTAGATGTAAATAAACGTCATATAATATCGAAGGGGCAATCAAAAATGGACAATCCAGAGAAACTGTCAACATAGTGTACACCAGACGAAGAAATACAAAACAAAGGCACAACACAACATCTGTTGGGCACCACTATACACAAACAAACACAAATAACGTTAATAATACATGCGTACTCCAACAAACAACTGGGGGTAAACACGAACCTAACATCGTTTTTATGCAAAAATCGTAACGGACTTCACAACACGGAACTCAGATCGTAATGCGGAAGTCGTAACGGATATCACAACACGGAACTCAGATCGTAAAGACACATAATAGGACAACACAAAACAGGAACTCGTTTGTTTATTAAAAGAGCTGACTATTTTTGTTCCAGCTTTCTTGTGTAAGCTTAATTTAAGTAATTTATCGGGGCATGTTGCCATTAGACTATTTGTGCATTTCTGACTTAATTTTAGAATAATACGTTTCATAGGGTAAAGGTTGCGGTGTTTAACGCCATTTTCTACAATATTTTAGTTATATCGTGGCGGTCAATTTTAGTGGTGGAGAAAACCACCGACCTGTCGGCGTCTCGCCTGTTACCGTGAACTAACCACATCACAACTCGTGTCTACCGAGACTCGTAGTTATACTGGTTCACACAACAGGCTCGACCTGAAACAAAGTATTGTACCAACAAGCTATATATGTAATGAGTGTGTATCAAACGCATCTCACAATGGAGGAAAACTTAGTGGTGACAGACCGTATGTGATTCCATGTGTAAATAAATACTTACTAAGTCCCTTCCGATTTTATGTATAATGTTTTTAGCATTTTTTTGAAACATGATTTCTTGAGTTATAAAATATCACATTGCGTACATTTGAAGACATTTGTAATCGTTATAGCCATTCAAGGTAGTTTATCCTTGAAACCCAAAACGAATGAGACTATATTTCTCCTGCAGCATTAATCATACATTAATTGGAACATTCTCATTTTACACACAATATACAACTTTCAACAGTTCTTTTGCTAAGAGCGGTCGTTGAGACCCGATTCAAGGCAAAATATCAACAACAAAAATTTATTAAGAAAATAAATACGATTACAATGTACTTCATTGTCAAAAATATTTTAAAAACAAAAGATGTCAAATTGATAATTGCAATATGTAGGTCTATATATTGCCAAAAAAAAAACGAAAATATCATTATCTGTTATGCGCAATATCTATTGTTTTATGAATGTTTTAATTAGACATTTCATTAATTAAATTTTGAGGTGTTGTACACATTTTAGACTTTCTATATATTTTCGTAGTTACCGATGCCAAAACTTTATTTACTCAATCATACTTATAGAACATGATGTCATATCTAACTATTAGCGACATCACGTGACTTTTGTGACGTGACTTCCGGTCAACAATACACTAAAATTTTAACTTTGAGAGCTACGGGAGGCGCTAGAAAATTGACAATTTCTTGTAAAATACACAATTTAAGATTACTTTGCATCTTTCTCGATAATCAGTAATAGTTACCTGATCGATAAATAATAATCTTTTCAGTTTAAATCGATGGGAAATTACGTCCCTGGACTTTCGTAAAATCCATCATTTTTTCCTCGATTTTACCGTTATGTGTATGTAAAATGCCTCGACCCCTAGGTACTTTAATTGAAAATTCCACGATTCCTGGTAAATAATTGATAGTTATAGTTGCATCTNAATTATTTCCCAGTAGATTAATACAGTAAAACATGCCCATGCGATCACCCTTATTAACCACCTATATTTAGATATTGCCCCATTCTTGTCCCGTCATAACAAATTTCATATGAATGAACCTCTTTTAAGAGGTCACATGTCTTAAAAGATCACTTTTAATTTGTCCCAAATGTGACCTCTTAATATAGATTTGACTGCATTGCGTTCTGCCGAACACTGAAAAAAAGAAATAGCATGCAAGGGACAACGGACGGTTGTACAGTAATGAGATAATCTGGTAAAATGTCATTTCAAATTATTGGCTTTTTGAAAGACATTTAGCTTTGAAATAGATGCGTGTGTAACTTCTATAGCATAAAATAGACATTACATAATAGTCGACAGTAAGATTATGTAACCGAGAGAGCAATATAAATGCAAAGGAAATTGACTCATCATACATGTATTCTGGGTATATAAATTAGAGAAAATTAAACGTCTTGTACTTTTCCCATAAATTATTGATATGATTCTCCGAAGGCATGTCTATTTCATTGTACAGGTTGGTTTATGGTGCTTAACGCCACTTTCAACAATATTTCAGTCATATCGTGGCGGTCAGTTTTATTGGCGGATGAAACCGGAGTATCCGGAGAAAACTACCGACCTGTCGCAAGTCACTGACAACAAATTGTATCACATAATGCTATATCGATTAAACCTCGCCTGAGCGGGATTCGAACTCACAACTTTAGTTATTCCATTGTACAATTTAAAAATTATAAATTGAGCAAGGAAAAGAAACGTACTAGATGTGCTGTACACTGATGTTTACTATATATTGAATAAAATCGGGAAAAAATTATAATGATTAACGAGATTCTTTCATTTTATGTTAACCTGAGGTTTATCGCCACTTGGTTTATATCGCCATTTAGTATATAATCTTGTTTAAAATATTATATTAAGACAATAGCTTCCTTATTTTATTTAAATTGCATTCCCCTAAGGTCTATAACGCCTTAAGATTAATTGAATACGATTAGGTATTCCATACAGCAATTTCATCATGATGGTTAACAATTCAGATTACATAATACCAGTTCTCCTTATGCGATTATTTCCATTTTATTCAGAGCCATTGAGACGACACAGAAACGTATATGTTAGACACTACTATTATCTCTGATGATACATACCCCCCTGGTACTCCTTCTATTATTCCATTAACCCCACAATCCGTGCGGATTATTTTGATGAGCTTCTAATAGAATAACCAATACATTTGAGACTATAATTACTACTAATAAGAACCAAAGCGTAATAATCAATATGGTTTTTGTGTTTCCACAAAAGATAATCGGCAACAACTTGGCTTTAAATGAAAGATATATTATTGTTTAAACTATGAAAGAGTTGACTAAGGTCAAACATCACAATATTGCGATTTCTATGGTCTTGTATATCTTGAAAATGTTATAATATTCCAGTTTGTCATCTAATATTGGTAATACATATTGAAAGGATGTTTGTATATAATTGTAATAATATAAATAGAACATTTTCCCACTGCGAGGTACGATCAATGCGATAGGCGAGTATGATATATCAGGTGTACATGTGTCAAATGGTTGCAAGAAACCCAAAATTTGACCAGCAGGACGCAATATTAACCCAAAGTCTCACATGATCATATAATCGCTTACCCGTATTGGTTGCATTTAAGAGCATGTTCTAGGATGAAAATTAATTTAACTGGCTTTCTAAATGTGTAATGTCTGACCATGTGTATTTTTGTTAAATTGTAAATCTGGTCATAGCAGAACCAATCAGTTAACATTGAAGCTGACTTGCAACTATGTTATATTCTGTATTGTCATAGTGAACATACATACGTAAACATTGCAACAAGCTTACTTTAACTTCAACTCTAAATTGAACATGTTCAACTGGAACTCAATGACATCTTTAACCCATGTTTCTACAACTTCCATATGTATATTACTTGTAGTTCTCAATAAATATATATTTTTAGTGTATCCATATTTTGAGTTGAAGTCAGCATTTTGGACAGTAAACAAATTGAAGTCCTAGCTTTCCTCATATAAAGGGGATGATCGGATATCGGGATTTCCCGCAAACTTGGGTGCTACTGACGTCTCAGCTATACTACAGAAAATGCGTCATGAAGTTTATCCCAGATTTACTAACAAAGTACCAAAGTCTGGTGAATATGTAACGGAAATGAATCATGTACTAAGGCAGTCGTGTATTAGGAGTATTGATGTTTATATTGGATTTTGCTATTTTTATTATTACAGTCACAAATTGTGGAAAATGGCAAAAAGAAAATGGATTCCTATTGGTCTACAAAGGCAAAGTTTAACGACCCAATAAAAAATAAGGTTGTACGTGTTTGTTTATTGGTCAAAATAGCCACACAACTTCGAACACGGATATAGTAAAAAAAAAACAATGGGTTGTCCCTAAAGCATTGATGGAATATCTTCTATCAATTAGGAAATAAATATACAAGCAAGTAACATATAACAATACTTTAGAATAGCACTCTAGTTAATGCCATGATCTAAGATTTGTGATTATCTACACCCATATCCCATGGCAATACAAATATAATCAACTTTTGTATAGCCTAATTCATTTTCAATGGAACCGTTATCTTTGACACCAGTTCCATATGTTCATGTTATTGCCTATGATGACGTCAGAGTACTGTTTAACCAAGAAATTACATATTAAAAAATAAGTGATTCAGAGGTGTTTGATTTCTAATCTTTGTGTACTTAACAAAAGAAATTTGAAGTATACCGGAATTAAATATTTGCTTTACTGAGGCATACCAGATAGGTCTATGCCGTTTCATTGAGTTACAGGCCTATTGAAATAGAAACTACTTGCATTGTTGCTTCAAGCTTAAGTACATCTGGGAAAAATTTATATTTTGAGCTGAACTTAAACTACAAAATAACATACCATTTGTTGGAATTATATGTACGGATTTTTGTTGCGTGTCATAGAAGATTTGACCATGGACTTTTCGCCATTGTTTATACAGGAAGTACAACATACGGGCATTTGCTCGGATGTCCTCAGAATTAATCTTAATGTCAGGAAATGGAAACCGACATATTGACAAACGGTATAAGATAACATTGTCATATTTTTCTTGCGCATGGCTTAGCATAAATAGAAAGTGTAGAGGCAGTTTTAACAAATGAGGGTACACAGCGTCTCATTACAAACAAAGATGTCGGCCATATAAAAATGAAATAACTTCTGAAATTTTATCTCTTGTATATATAAATTAGACCCCACACAAGAGTGGCATAGTGACACCAGTGTCCGGTCCGTTATCATTAGTACGTTGATGGAGTGCTGAACTATAAAGAAGAAGATTATAATGTAAAATCTCCGTAGTGAAAGTTCAGAACATATTTTGATACAGCAGTCTTATTAGACAAATGTTTACATGCCTTAGAAATATACACTAACGGGCACATTAAGTAGCCATTTGTGTGATGTTATACCAGTCAAAACATCCAATTCGAACGTAAATGGTTTTAGCTGCCAAATAAAAAAGAACACATTGTTCATTTCACCCCATCCTTTAATACATTGATTTGATTTTCCTGATATCATCTATGCGATATTTTTTTTTTTGCTCAATTTCTTTGTGAAAGATTAGAAATTTAATTAATGCGAATTATGATGCAGGATAATAGGACAAATACTGTCCTGTCATCAGAGATAAGCAGGATCATAAGGTCATTAAGATAAAGGTAGAAAAGTAATAATAGAAGAAATCTATAATGACCTTGATAGACAAAAATAACATCGGTGAAATACAAGTCAAAATAACAATAAAACAACATTCGATCCAATAACAGGAACTCTGTCAATAACAGGATATATAAAGCTTAAATATATGATTCTTTCATAAATATGGGCCAGGTACATTATTATGATCAGATCCCTCTGTACCATTCATATCATCCTTCGTAAAAATACAGATATCAAATTTAGTCTTCACGACGCATTTTTAAAATGAATAACCTTCACCTGGTACGCTCTTGGAAAACCAAATATTTTTTAAAACTCTTTGAGAGCATGTAAACCAACGGGTATAAACACGATAGTCAAAATCAGCCAGGATTACCTATATCTGAGGTTCCTATTTGAAATTCGGCATGTAATTAGGCCTATAGTGCCTCTTTCAACAATATTTCAGTTATATCGTGATGTCAGTTTTATTGATGGAGTCTACCGGAGAAAACTACCGACCTGCCGCAAGTCACTGACAAACTTTATCACATAATGTTGTTTCGAGTACACCTCGCCATTAGCGGGATTCGAACTGACATCGTTGGTTTTAATATGCACTAATTGCATATATATTTGTTAATCCAACTGCCATACGATCACAACCACAACGGCCCATATGGGAAAACTGTAGCAATATTCTATTATATAAATGCCGATACCGACCAACAAGCTTAACAAATATGCCGTAAATATGCGAACAATAACTTGATTCAACCCACCATTTCTTTAGAAATGCCTGTACCAAGTCAGGGACATTGCGGTTTTCCCAGTTTTCCGGTTGTTGACTGATTTTTCCTTTTTGTTGATTTATGAGTTTTGACTTTTCTGTTTGGAAGATTACTCGATGTTCGGTAATTTTGTTATTACCCTTATTTGGTAATGTTGGAATCCGGGTTATACTCGTCGCTATTGCTACTATAATCGTAATCAGAAGATATATTCTGCAGTTATAAATATAGCTACCTTACGAAATCGGACACTATCGTAAAATGTGTTTTGATAGACCATACAAATGCAAAAATGTATAGTATTTAATGATTCATTCCAATTTTTCAAATAATTCACGTTGTAGTTTTATAACATTTTCCTTGTGGCTTCTTGACACAGTAAGTAGCTTTACTTATCCTAACCCAAATCTTTAGCCTAGAAAAGTAAGAATACGGAAGATACGATTGAACAATATAGGATCCAATTGTTATGCAAAATTGATCATCTCACTTTCAAAGCTTCTTTTATTTATTATGCAACGTGTTAATTATTTACGGAGTTAGTTCTGATTTTCTCAGATTTAATACTTTAATCTTCTTTTATTTCTTTTTATCATACAACAATTTTACACTAACTTAGCATGCACGTACGGGATGCTACATAGACTAATGAATCGTCATGTTATGTTTGAATTTCAGAATTTGATGGATCGAATCGAAATCAAATTCATTCTAAAAACAAATCTTTTGTATAACTATAACCTTTCAAGATGTGATTTTTTTTGTTAAGCAAGTTACTTTTGTTACGTCTATAAGATATATAGAAATATAGAGTCGACTTCAAATGGAACTAACTGTCGGATTACTGAAGTCGATTCTATATTTCTATACTAATCTCGTAGTTGAGATGGCGTAACCAAATGCGGAGTTAAGAACAATTTAAACGTTTATCCCATTTAAGATGTAATTTTATAAATAGTCAATATAATTAACTATGGAAGCTGGTAGTAACATGTTTATTGAACTGATCAATACTATTTTACTTATTGCACCAACTCGACAAATGAGACTGTACTACCGGAAAGGCCCGACCTAAGTTAGAGTCAGACTTCCACAAGTATACAAACGGGTACAATTCGTTGCTCATTCGGTTACAAAATAAAAATACCATTACTCTTCCGTAGCTAAATTTAAATGTAGTGTTATTTATGCATCAACAACATCGCTGCAGTGTGCGTTGTTTATTGTATTAAAAGTTAGGAGATTTAAATGGTAATCAGAATCCACAGTCGAAGAAGGACACATAACACAATGGCAAAACACATACACTGATCTATCATAATGTCCACGATGGGTTAGCTCATTCAAATTAAGATTGTCTGATAACTGTAATTAACTAAACCATCTAGCTTCTGATTTTAATAGTATGCATATCCAGTGTATTCTCTAGACCTCCTTGGGCAATCTGGTTCAGACTTCCAAATCCAAGAGATTTGCTCAATTTGCGTCGGCATCCGGTCAAGATAATAATAAATAATGTATTATAGATATAAGTTCAAAGTGTTTGACTATAGAAGAGGAAAGTGTCTGCTTTGACAATACTTTTAATATATTTTATATCTCTTGTAATTTGGGAATACAAATTAAAGGAAAACTCCATGGTCTTAACAAGTTAGCGTGAATATTTAAATGACAGTAGCTAAAAGACATTTGTGTTAATGAATGTTAAAAATAGTATACCGTAAGGTAGAATTTGGTGATTGAAGTTGCCTGTTGCACCAAACAATGGGGGTCGTCATTTTTCAACATTCTGCAATGTGCGGAGACAAGGGACATAATCCATTCTCGGATTATACCTGCAATTAGAGCTCTTCCGAAAGAGTCGTGACGTCATAAATCCTGTATCGTATATTACATCAGCATTGATCAGTTGCAATTTTATCATTAAAAATTATGTAATTCGTACAATAACGTCGTATAAATTTATCTTTTGATATTTACAAAATCATTATGACTTCATGTTAATCATTTTATTGCACTAACGAAAAGGGAAATCATGAAAACTGATTTTTTTGTGTTATTACCGATCAGGACAGGACTACCTGTCAACACATGATCATCGATCAGTGACCTCGAAAAACATGGGAAAGTACAACATTGGGGACAAAAAAAGAAAACAAAACATGTGTAAGCATAAAACGAGTTAAAACTGACAGTTATTTAACCTACGGCCAATCACGTAAAACATGAAATTATACGTACTACGTAGACACCCCCCCTTTTTCCGATACAAATACACTCCTTTGTTTTTTGAAAATGTAACTTGGGATGGGAATATTAAGAACAAAATTAGAACGATATACAATTATAAACATTGTATAGCAGTTGATCTGATATTAAAACATAATCAAACGGGCACGATGTTGGGAAGAGTCAGATACATGTTATTTATTGAACTAACATGATCCTTACCTGTGACGTCACATGAATAGGTGTCATGGCCGCTTACATTACGACAGGAAATTCCAAATATTCACATTTCTAATTGGGTATATTAATGTTAATAAAGGTGGGTTTGTTTAAATGATAAGTTATTTACGAATAAAAAGTTATAATGAATTGAATTAAAACAACTTTTCAACTGACTGGAGTATTCCTTTAAGTAACAAATTTCATGCAATCAGCAGAACATTTGATGCGTTTGATGCCAAGTATATCAAATACACCGAAGTCCCATTGCAATCACCAGTTTACACATATTGCTATGACTGTGTCTTATACTACCAATACGGATACACTTTGAGCTTTTTTCTATTTCTATGTTAATTTTATGTTCTGAAAGAAAAGTTTGAAGATACAAAAGGGGTAATAAAAGCAATTAATCGAAGACATACAGACAGACATACAATACAATACAATACAATACAAAACAATACAATACAATACAATACAATACAATACAATACAAACGCCAAAAAGGCAAACAATGATCTACGAAACATTACACAGAAATACAAAGGTTTAGCAACACGAACCTACTAAAATCGGGACAAATAAGCAATTACTGATCAAAAAGTAACACAACTCTTTGCCGCTAAATGGCATTAACATCAAATGATATGGGTATCGTAGTGAACATCAGAATACGTAAATAACATACAAATAATATAGATAAAGCCTATTACAAAATTACTGCACAGAACTAAAAAGCATCAACAGTTTCATCAAATGATTTATTTTATTTTCGCATGCCGACACATTTTACAAATGAATTCATACTAGAATAATAAAATAATCATAATACAAACATTATGTTTTTTCAGGAATTCAAGAGGTTAATTTGTTTTAGCCTAATTACTTGTTAACCTAGTTATGATTAAATTTACTGATTACTTCAGGGGGTACTTGCATTTCTTCATTGTAACAAAGAATTTCCAGATGTGTTCAGAATAACAACATGATAAAAAATACATATATGTAATACTGCAATGTGAGTAAATTGTTAGTAAGTTTGTTTTGTGTTGGGTTTATTGATGTTTATCGTGAGTTTCATCAATTTTATAGCTGTATCGTGACTCCCAGACTTATTGGAGGTGCGAAGCCAGAACAGGTACAACAGATCGGTAAGGGAAACAACCGGTTTGGAAACCTTAGCACTGAAGGTGGGTATCTGGTGCATGAAGTAAAGGCAACTGTAATTTAGCTTACCTTGTGGTCTTAGGTCAATGACTTTTATAACTCAGCGACCTAAGTCCCCATTTGTTTTCTTCATTTTTCTTTCTTTCTTGGTGTTAAAAGTGTTTCAATTTCAACACATTTTCAAAGGGCATTTCGCTTTAAAAACAAAAAGTAGATTTATTATTTCTTTTCGCACTCAATAACCAAACGCCGTTAATTTGATTTCAGTGTACATAAATCAGAAATAAATGGCGAGAACAATAAAAGCATGACGTTTTGTTAATGTATAAGGTATCACATTAGATCTTGTCCATTTTAAGCAATAAAGTATTTATTCCACAATTTATTCTGTACTTGCGATTTCATATCTTTTATTATTTTCAGTTCCATGAGGATAGCGAACATGTCATGTGAATTTTGTTTAGTAATTCATAATATCTAATTTAATGTAACCATGAGATATTTGAAACACTAACCTACAGTTATAAGAAAGAATTATATTCCATTGACTTCCAAATTTTTTCATTACAAATTGAAACGGATATACAGTCCAACCTGTATTAAGAGGTCACCTGGTGGACAATGAAAAAGTGGCCTTATAGGACAGGTGACCTCTTAAAAAAGGTTCAATTCATATGAAATATTCTATGACAGAACAAGAAAAAGGTGACCTTTTAATACATGTGACTGCTTAATAGAGGTGACAGCATGGGCAGGTTTTATTGTATATTACTTAGTGGACACGGCGCGTTTCTGGAATAAACACATAATCAATTACACTCATAGTCAAAAGATCCAAATAAAGTAATAAGTAAACAAAAGGCCTAAACAAAAGCCAAAATCAGCCAAGGTTACCTTTTTAGAGGGAGTGACCTTTGTTGTGATAGATTACATTTTTAGTAAATGTAAATTGCAAACAGATATATCTAATAAACAGGATGTTACGACTATAGATGAGAATGTGAATTATTACCTTTTTTTATTATTACGGACAATAAAAACCTCTTATGGCTGCGTGTTTTGGTCGAGGAAATAATTTGTTGACGCGATTTCTATCAAACATTTATGATATATTAGAACCATATTCTTTTAACCGAAAAAGGGTTTATACGATATTGGTCGTAAAACATCACTTTCAATCATACTTAGGTTATTGTGAAGGTCAATCATGTTTACTGTTTGAGGATGCGTGCTATAATTACATACCCGCCCCCAAGAAACTGATAAAATCTTTTCACATAAAATTGCATGATTTTGTTGTTATGGTTATCCGTCTCTGAGGCCATATTGCTTGAATATTTCAGTCACATATCGTGGCGGTCTGTTGTGATTGGTGGAGGAACTGTCTAGAATATTGATATCATAGGTAACGAACCCACAAAGCATAAACCTGGAGCGGTATGATCATGTGTTTCTGGAAAGAATGTCATATATTACCAAACTTTAAACAGTAAAATATTCAAGAAGTTGATTTTGAGGACGTGGTCTATCTCTTAAAAGGGATAATAGACTCTATGTACAGTTGTGCTTACACTGATAAATATGTAAAACAATTGATAACTTTGAAAACTATCAGTAGCAAATCTATAAGCAATGCGAAACAGATTATGTATTGCAAAGCTTGACAGAGGCTAGTTGAACCAGATATTTTGGGTAAGATTAGAGAGATCGTGTCGTGTAAATGAGTGCAACGTTATGGGGATGACATGTGAAAATACGTGGATTATATGAAATGGACAATGCATAATATAAAGATGTCTAGATTGTCATTACAATAAAAATGTCTTATATAGAGCCATTGCTTCTTTCCTAAAAGAGATACATACGATAAATTATATCAGCCGTTGTTTGCTTGCACTATGACATTTAACATGATCCGATACCAAATATCGTTAGATAATAGAATGAAAACAAACAATACCACACCGTCAAGACATTTCTAAAATCCAACAAAAAAAAAACGGTAGAAACAGGTAAAACTGATACTCCCGACACACATATACATGACCGTCTCCTTTCCTGGCTGGGTACAGGCACTTCAATACAAAAAAAATGGCTGGTTGGATTTAAATCTTGGTAGTTGTTTAATTGCACCAAATTTTGAAATCCATTATTTTGGTGATGTTTCATCTCTAAAACCAATCTTATTTGTCCATTCCTCCTTTTCCTACTAAATGATGCAGTCATACAAGTCTGATCCATATAAGAGTAAAATACCTAACTTCGCATGTTAGATACAAAAATAGAAATCCAACAATTGTCTAAATTGTAATTGTTTCCTTAAATATATATTCTAACATGACGTCCTCATTTCGCTTTGTGAACAAACGAGCGATTTTTATCGATTGGGTATAAAGTCATTAGCACATGCGCCGGTTCATGTGACTGACTTTCCCGTCGTAAATGTACATGTTGATGAATTATCGTCTGCTCGAATTTTGCAGCATATATTGTGTGCGACATTGTCCGCAAACGTAAATATAAATTAACGTCTTCCAATCAAAGTATACTACCGTATTTGTACTCAGTCATATCAGAATCGAAATAATTCATGGAAGCCACAATGTGTTTTTAGTTTTAACATGGATGGCGGATATTAGTAAATTTTATCCGCCAACCCATGTTAAAACTCGAAACACATTCTGGCTTCCATGATTTATTTCTTAAATAAACAATTCTCGGGATTATATCATGAGCGAAGTTTGATATTGTATGTATTAAGAAAAAAAAGACATGTAATGAACTATATACAAAGTATATCATACGCCAGTTCTTCAATGATAATATGATTATTTCACTAACGTGGAGTCAAGTGGACTCCTCTGCGTTCATCGTTAAAATAATCAGAAACATCTAATGAAAATGTCAGCTACCACCGTGCTTCCAGGTATCCAATTAACACATTACGGAAATCTATGTTACAAATAAGATAACTGTAGGGAGTGATAATAAATTGTGCTTACTTACCACAGAAGTTCACCAACCTTTTTTACTTGCATTATATTTTCTTTTCTTTACATGCGTTCACACCGCGTGCACCTCACCTGGAATCGTAGTTCGATCTTCTTTTTTTTTGATTTTGGAGATGTGCTGTTGATTATTTCTAGGAAGATTCTATATTGCTAACCGTGAAGGCATGCGATTTTTTTTTTTTTTTTTTTCATTTTCATGTTTTACTCTCCGTAATATACGATTTCCCAACCAAAAACATCCATTTTTGTATCGTTGCTTCTCATCTGACAAAACTGAAATGAGCTTAACAAGTAAAACGTCGATGTTACTAAATATTGAAACAGCCACCATATTTGGTTAAAAATAGCACCGTTATGCTTATTGTCGTATGGGGTCTGTATTATGTTTACCCATGTTGATAGAACCAGTATTGATGGAGCCATTGGGCCATAAAGACAGAAGCCGTCTTTTCAGGTGATACTCCTATATTTTAAATAATTTGTTTATTGTGTCAGTTTGATAGGTATAATTTTATCTACTTCCTATAAATTGGGTTCAAAACAACCTAGCATTACTATTGTTTCTGTATGGCTCCCATGTTACATGTGTGGTTCTTGTTATATGTGGATAATGACTATATGTACTTTTGTTTCTGTGTTTTTGCTGTGTTTAACTGATAATCCCTATTAGATGTGATTATGAACTTTTGCTACTGTTTTGTTTCCATTTTGTTGTCGTGTATCTCCCTTAGGCGAAGTCCAGTCAAATAGTCCTTTGTCATTTTTAATATTGTTTCATTTAAAGACCGTAAGTTCATTTATTTTCGTTGAATGTCAATTTTTGTGGTTTTTTATTAGTACCACCAAACCACGAAATTCAGTACACTACAAAATGTATATATAACAAGAGACGTTATTACATAGTATAAAAACGAAGAAATAAAAAGTCCATGAACATATTCCCACATTCCTGAAATCCACGGAAATCGATACAAGCGAAGATAAGAGTGTTAAACTCCACTACATTAAAGATAGTGTTAGTGTTGTCAGTGTTTAACGCCATCATCAACAATATTTCAGCTATATTGTGGAGGTCAGTTTTATTGGTGGAGTAAATCACCGACCTGCCGCAAGTCACTGGAAAACTTTATCGCTTAATGTGGTATCGTATGCATCTCGTCATGAGCGGGAATCGAAGTCACAACGTTAGTGGTGATATGCACCGATTGTATAGGCAGTAATACATCCAACTACCATACGATCACGACGACCGCTTACCTTAAAGATAGACTATTTCAATAAACAAAATGTTTTCATCGACAGTTCGCTTATTTTATCACAACGCATGTTTTTTTTTCTTATTACCCAGATTGTAGTATTGTGTAGGCTTCACGTTAATTTGTTTTTATCAATTACTAGTACATGCATTAGGTTAATTAACATGCGTGAATAACTAGCCTTGTGATCTTATACAAAGAAAGATAACCCAAATTGACTTGATTGACATTTGCACATTTCAATGTGTTTTATATTATAGTGAGTGATGGTTGTTTAACTCCAATTCAACAATTTTTCACTTATATCATGGTGAGAACAAGTTAATTTTCAATGAGATGACTACAAAATGCACTTTGTCAAGTCCGGTAAAAGTCGTGGCAGTGATAAAGGAAAGAAAACATTCATAAATATAGTAGATTGTACGTTTTTGGTTATATACAGTCGATGTGGTTCGAATGAAAATAATTATGTAAAAATAGGAAATATGCATGACCTCTGTACAATGCCATTCTTTATAACATAATATTATTTACCACATATTTTTTACAATAAACAGACTTAGCTGTTTATAACGTTACAATTACATCAATAAACCAAGTCATTTCCATCCATTTTTATCATCTTCAATGGTAGAGACACTTTTAAATTGTCCTTTCTTGTCTTTGCGAGATTGAACTTTCTGCACTATTTTGTATATTGCTAGAAATACAAGGCTACATATAATACAAGTTACACCATACAGGAGGGGAAATAAAGAAATTTGTGCAAACATGCTTTTAGAAAATGTCAGGATCAGTAAAGTCATACATAAGGGAAAATTCTGTATTCCAGTTTCCAGAGCGATGGTTCTGCATCGTACGTGATCTTGACGACATATCCTTGCAACGATATAACCAAACAGGAAGCCAGCAAACGGAAGTACAATTGCGCCGATGTAAATTCTCCATGATGCATAATACATGAAAGGGAACCGAACACTTATAAGTGCTAACACAAGAACAACACTTAGAGCTCCAGCCACCGATCCACACTGAAAAATATGATATATAAAATACATTATAGATATGTGGAGTTATTGGTTATGGTGTTTAACGCCACTTTCAACAATATTTCAGTTATAGGGTGTGGTCAGTTTTATTGGTGGAGGACACCGGAATATCCGGAGAAAACCACACACCTGCAGCAAGTCACTGACAAACTTTATCACATAATGTTGCATCGAGTACACCTCGTCATGAGTGAGATTCGAACTCACAACGTTAGTGACGATAGGCACTGATTGCATAGGTAGTTGTAAATCCAACTACCATACGAGCACGACTACGACGGCCCCTCATTATAGATATAAGCGCTATATATATAGTATATATTTATCCTGCATTTGTTCTATTTATGCAGTCGAATTGCATTAACTTTGTATTGTTTTGTTATATACTGTCACTGACAGCTTTTCCTTGTACCAGTGTCACATATAACCTGTTGAGATTTAGAAACTAATTGTAAATCGAGTTCACTTCCTGTTGACAGAAAATGTCAAAGAGGCAATCAATGGATAATTATATAATTTTATAAAAATTTAATTCAAAGTATAAACGTCGATGGATTAATGTAATTTTTCTACAGAATAAACACAATAATAATGTAGATTCTTACGATATAAAGCTTATGTGCATTTGACGCAAAATAGGGAAGGGCTCTGTGATCCTTGTCTTTATCCCAGCTTTTAAACCTCATACACATACATTTTATATTTTAAGACACTGCACTAATATTGCCGATAACATAATCGTTTCATGTGATTTTAGACATGAGGGAAATGATATATTATTCTATCCCTCCTACGCCACAATATAGCTGAAATACCGCTAAAGCTGGTGTTAAACACCAATCAATCAATCAATCAATCAATCAATCAATCAATATATCCCTCTTGTTTATTGTTTGTAGGTGACTTCATATTTTCCAATAGTTTTTTTTCTGGCATTACGGGCTTCGAACTCTTACTCCAAAATTTTCTATCAAAATGCAATATTACCGGGATATATTAAATACGGTGAAACAAAAATCTCCATCATGAAAAACTACCACAATCAAAGATTGTACATGTATTCATTTCAGCTATTACTTGGCAATAAATACGTGAAATATTAACGTAATGAATTTTCAAACAAACAAAAATATTATATGTAGCAATATTTACCTTCACTAAAATCTCTGCAAGTTTTGGAAGCTTCCATTTTACCAGGATTCCTACGGTAGCTGGTACTATCATCAAGGCAAAGGATTTAAAAATGTTAAGGTAAGGAATGATCAATGCTGTGTCTGTCCAACTCCGACTGTATATAAACAGGTTTAGCGGAAGCATACCTATTGCTAGAAGAGTAGAGACTGCTGTCATAGATATACTGTAACATAGAAATATATGTTTTACTTATGGTTTACACTTGTCTATATTGTATATGTATACATAATTGGAAATGTATTTTATAATTAAACATTAAAATGGGCATCCTGTCAATATAAGTGTATGCTTATTGGTGTTTGGTGCTGCGTTCAATCATATTATAGTCAGTTTGACATGTGACTTACAAAAATTGAAATTAGAGTTGCATTGCCTACACTAAGCCGCAAACAAAACAATCTCACAATTTCAGTGATGAATAAACGATATTGCTCAGTACTCTATATAATTACTCTGTATTCTTAAACCTGTTGCAATTAAAAGGACTTTCTATCTTTCAGATATATTACGTGTTCTGAGAGAGCAAGCAGTCTCTTCGACTTTGAAAATTAGGACAGACAATACAATGACCAAAAGAAAAAGGACAGAAAGAAAACGAAAGTTCCACAAAACACTACACACACAGAAAACTAATGATTGATCATCACCATCCACACAAAAAGCGGGCACGAACTCAGGTGCTCCGGAAGGGTGGGTAGTTCCTGTTCCACTAAACACCACGATTGTCGGCATCATTATCGATTGAACATTGGTTGATTTTAAGATTCTTTCAGATTTTCCCCATGGTAACTATTAAAACTTACTTTTGTTCGACTCAAATACTATAAAGCACATACTCTATAAGACGTTATACATAGAGGGTTAATGTTATGGTGTTGAACGCCACTTTCAATAATTAAGGAATAACAGTACTGTATTTGAAGAGTTGGAGGTGTCAATTGTGGATTTGACGGTCGCAAATGCCGTTTTACTGGTGACGCGAAGCGGAGCCAGTAAAACAGATATTTGCGACCGTCAAATCCACAGTTGACACCGACGTGTACACACTAGTTTGAAAACATACAAATAAATGACGAAATAGATGCACTTTTAAAATTCCTTCCGCTAAAAAATAGTAATGTAGTTGTTTAAGGATCCGCCATCTTGAAAACTTGAAATCCTACATGTCATATGTACAACAATACACAAAAATAATTAAAATGCCTACCTTGAAAACTTATTTTAGTTAAATTTTATCTAAATTGAAGCGTACACGAAGCCAAATAACGTCTGATCTTTACATTTTAAACTGGAAGTCTTCATATGACGTCACGTTGTTTATGTGCCAAAGTCGTTCAACAATATTTCCCGGAATTTTAATTTTTGTACTTTTTAGACCCAGGAATATGCAAAAATACATTTGTATGTTCAGTATTGCATTAGAATGAACAGTAAACTCGATTTGCGACCATCAAATCTCCAATTGATGCCGTGAAATTTTCAAATACATACCCATTACATATATAGTGTGGTGGTACAAGACTATGTATCAGGTCGAGCCTGTTGTGTGAACCAGTCCAGTATCACTACGAGTCGCGAAAGCGACGAGTTGTGATGCGGTTAGTTCACGCAACAGGCAAGACCTGATACATAGTCTTGTACCAACACACTATTTATGTAATAAGTTTATCTAACATTTCAATAAAAACAAATTTTAAACAAATAACAAGGGTCGAATTAATATTTACAACCTTTTTTTTACAATACTCGCAGGAAGACTACATTTTGTGAATGACATCACGTTAGTTGTTGCCATTCTTTCACCAATGTCGAATTACGGTTTAATTACTTACAGTGTCACTGTACAATCCGAAAACGCTTTTAAAAAAGAAATGTGGACCTTACAGTTGCCGGAAATACTGATATTATGTCTTTACGTTGCCTACATTAATGTATTTTTCGCCGGATTCTAATGATATGACGTCATGACAAAGGAGGTCGGCAGAGAATGTCCCGTGCAACGTCGCGCCATTCTTTTATCACCACAGTGTGGTGATACAACATCTTGTATCAGACAGGCTACTTTCGTAAATTTCAAAGGAAAACGTTCATAATGTTAGATAAAATACAGTTATCTCCTAAATAGGCCGTCAGTGTCAAATTCATAGTCGGAAATATCTGGGTCAGCCATATTGTTTCAAAACAAGTGCATTCGGCGTATGAATATAGCATTCCCTCAGGCCTGTCAACTGCAGATTTGACGGCTCTCGGTAGCCAATGAAAATACGCGTTACATTATAATTGCATTAGAATATCAGTTACATAGTGGCGGTCAGTTTTATTGGTGGAGGAAACTGTAGTACCCGGAGAAAAGCACCGACCTGAGGGACACTGATTGCGTAGGTAGATTAATACAATTAATATACGATCACGACCACGCCCGTTATACATATTTTCCTAGACGTTTAACATACATAGAGTAGAGGCATTCTATGTTTTACTGATAATGGGTTGTCTATATTGTACAGATTGTGATTTATTTTGTACACTCTATTTGATTTTATTTAGCTTGAACACATAAACTAAAATTACTTAATTATGATAAATATTGCTTATGCTATTATAAACGTTAGAGGCACCCGAAAGAGCAAGCAATTAAGAATTGCCAAATGCAGAGACACAGCTAACCTTGGACACAAGACACAGAACGATGACCAAAAACAAAACCGCAACACAGAAAACTAAAATGATGAGCAATATGGGCCCCACCACAAAAGTGAATCCAGGTCCTCGTGAAGGGTAAGTTGGTCATATTTTACAGAACAACCGTGGTGTTTATGCTATTTATGTTTGTGATAACACACTAAATTTGCTTCCATTACTTTATCTGTTTGTAACTTTTTCAGTGGATCACACATGATAGTCGTGTTAAGTAGATCGCATTATGTAATACAGTGAAACCTGTCTAAACCGAACCCTGAGTAAACCGAAAACCTACCTAAACCAGACAGACTTCACAGTCCCGTCTACTAAATATCTCTTTAATTTGAACCTGTGTAAACTAAACACCTGTCTAAACCGAACAAATTATTCAGTCCCAAAGGTGTTTGGTTTAGACAGGTTTTTCTGTAATGATAAGACAAATATCAAGGCTGTCGTTAATAAATGCCATTGTTAGATTTATTACCTTAGTGGAACATCTCCATCTGTCCAATAACTAAATATGTTTGTGGTTGAACCACCTGGACAACATCCCACTACCAACATACCAATTGCTGCTAAAGGCGGAAGCTGAAGCGCATGTGCAAGTCCAAATGTAACAGCTGGAAGTACAATGAACTGAGACAACATACCAATTCCTATCCCTATCGGTCGACGGAGGTGTTTTATCAGACTGTGTATTTCAATAGTGCTCCCCATACCAAGCATTATGATGATAAGTGTTCCAGTAATACTGACATCAGATGCAATTTTTAGAGCATTCGAAGTTGCTGAACCAAGTGTCGCATTCATCGCTGTATCATTGACATAGAAAGCATGTGTGTTGTTGCTAGACTGGTCTGTCATATTAGCAAATGGCTTTATTTAGTTTAGAAGGATTTTTCTCCAGCTACCGACTGAAAATAGATAAGTATCTATAGGGTTGGGGTTATAATGCTTAACCCCACTTTCAACGATAAAAACAATATTTCATTTATATCGTGGTGGTCAATTTTATTGGTGGAGGAAATCGGAGTACCCGGAAAAAACCACCGGCCTGCCGCAATTCACTGACAAACTTTATCACATAATGTTGTATCAAATACACCTCGCCTGAGCGGGATTCGAACAAACAATTATAATGGCGATAGGCATTGATCGCATATGTAGTTTTTTTTCCAACTACCATACGATCACGACAACGACCAAGACTGCTCCAGAATTTATAGGATTGCTAGGCAGTCAGTGCATATACATAAAACATCTCCTTACAATAAATAATTCTTAGTTGTAGGTTTTACTCTTCCCCACTCGAGATAATTTATTCGTAAAGGTTAAAGGATATATCTCATAGTCTTGATCTTAATACAATAATACTTTTGCTTGATTAGCGAAAATTGGGCCACGCAAAAAGCTAAATATCAAGAGTACATTATAATGTAATTTCCTCGATAAATAAGACAGAGATATTAGAAGTGTGTTCCTTATTTTCCTGCCTTATATATGGAATGAAAATGAAACCAAAAGTAATGTCCTCCTACAAAGAGTACGGAATTACTTGGAAAGTAAAGAAAAGTATTTTGGTTCACACCCGATGTTGCTATATATACAATATTAGTTCAGTGTCTTAAACTATGATCTTTATGTGTATGAGGCTTATAAACCGGGCAAAAAGGCGAGGTTCTTGCACCTTTCCCTAGTTTTTCGCCGAATGCACATAAGCTTTATATGTTAAGACACTGCATTAATAATGTGTTTGTCCTGCAGAAAAATAGCATTCATATTTTAAAGTAAATAATAAAAGTATACCATTATCCCTTGTTTGTCCCTTCTGATAGTTTCTGTCAACATGATGTGAACTGGATTTACAATTAGTTTCACAAAGCTCAACATGTGATAAGGGGAACCAGACTAGCTATATTTCGGTCAGTGACAGAATATAACAAAACAAGTGCAGGATAACACAGCATACAACTAATGAAAGTAATTACGTCATCTCTGTTTCATATATATGTGGACAGGTATTTCAGCTATTGAAATGTACATTAAAGCTTTAATTTTGAAGATACTGTATATAACTCAATCGTAGTGTTTTGCTTATTGAGAAAGCTAGTATTGTGTATACTATCTATATATATCTCTTCTTTAATGTTGGTAATATTAGGGGAAAATTCAACAATCCTCATGCATTTTGTTAGCTTCCGCTGGACACTATATGTTCTGTACCATGATATGTGTTTTTTAGTTTACTTAATATTCCATCAATTAATTTTTTTAACTTTAAACATCATGAATTACCATTTCTTCGTAGTAATATATTAAATAAAATTATACACTGACCTTTTCATTATTGTTCCTACTATCAACATATTTATCACAAATTCTCTTATCAAATGTTCTCACAATTATCTAAATCCGATACTATCAACATATTTGTCACAGATTCTCTTATCAAACGTTCTCACAATTATCTAGGTCAGGAAAATTATCTTTATTATTAAATCTGTTTTTCCAAGATGTCCAGCACGACTCGACCTTTCTTAATGTCTTAATGACGATAACACTTCATTCAATCATACTGTTTTCAGACATTTAAATATTCTTCTTTAATATGCGAAGCCAACAAAAAGAAACAGAGATTCACAAGACCGTGGGAACAATCTGTGTAAACATAGAAATAAATCATAGAAGAAACCCGAGAATAAGTTAATATCCTTCGAATGAAACCATGTACGGATATTGACTTTCCAAGGATAAAATATCAGCTAATGTTGACAAGTTACAGTTGTACGAAAATAGAGCCGTGTAACACTGGATAGCCGAAACGTGCATTACCTCTACTACTAAACTACTAACCATTCAGTTCTAACAGTACTGTATACCATCATACATCTAAACAAATAGAACAATCAAATTATCTCCCTTCAATATGACTTCACGACCATTTTCTTTCGATTTTAAAGCATAAGATATAGAATGCAAGGGCCGACGTTGCCGTGAGCGTATGGTAGCTTGACTGTGAATGCAATCAGTGTATATTCACCATTAAATTTGTGCGAGCTCGATTCCAACGCAAGGCGAGGTCAATACCGGATTCAGCTTTATATAATACAATTTCCCATTTACTCGAGGTCGATCCCGCCCAAACCCGCTACCTGCATTAATTTTTTTCTTTATTGGGTTGTATTTTTTCTGATTGTTGTTGTAGTTCAATTGTTTCAGTACAACCTGTATCTGTTTAACCTTCTAATACCCTACAATTGTTTCAGTACAACATGTATCTGTTTAACCTTCTAATACCCTATAATTGTGTCTACTCTTATATTGTATAACATGTCAAATTATCCACCAACATTATAAAAACAATAGAAGAAAGATTAGATTTTCACATAAAGTAGGGATTAGATTTATGCCATTCTTAACAATATCTCAGTGATATCGTGGCGGTCAGTTTTCTTGGTGGAGAAAACCGGAGACAACCACCAACCTATCGTAAGTCACTGACAAGCTTTATCGCAATGTTTCATCGAGTACACCTCACTATGAGAGGTATTCAAACTCACAACTGAGTAGCGATAGGCACTGATTGCACTGACAGTATATCGAACTACCGTGCGATCACGACCACGACGGCCCCCACATAAAGTTTAATAAAAGACAATGGCCAATAGGATAACTATGTAAACCCCCACCCATCGATAAATTACAAGAAAGTTACCTCTCTTTTCCAATATACCAAACTAGCTCCTATAATCTTGAAAATATCCCGACAGTATTACAATACGATTGGTCTGGTACTTACATTGCCTTATTTTTGATTGACTTCGACCAAATTGGCCGTTATGTGAACCTTGTTTCAAGTACCTCATAGGTTAATGTTCTTAAAATTCGAATAATATTTACCATTATGTATAATATCAATGATAAAGTGTTGTCTACAATCTACCCAAAGGAAAGCGTCTGTTTATTATTTAACAGCAATTTTTCTTCCACATATTATCAGTGTATTGACAAGCAAGTGGGTCAAGATGCATGAGAGGACACCACACCCTTAAGTAAATATGACCGTTCATTGATATGTATCGAGTGGTATTTCGACACCTCTTATCTTCAAAGATGCGAGTTTAACATGTAGGTTTAATTGGCATTGAACTATTTTCTGTATTTTAATTACAAAAATGTATACTTAGGAGATAGCGGTATTGTATTTGACAATTTCAATGCATTAATTGGGGATTTGATGGTCGCAAATTGAGCTTACTGGCGACGCGATAGCGGAGCCACTAAACGGATATTTGCGACCATTAAATCGACAATTGATGCCGTGAAACTGTCAAATACAATACAGTTATCTCCATTCTAATGTAATCATGTGCATTGCCACATTATTGACAAGATGAAGTAAGCGGTAATCGGCTAAAATTCTAAAAATATTTCATGATATTTCAACCGTGGAATTGATACCTTGAAAATTATAGCATTGCCCAATCACAACCTAGAAATATTAAACAACTACATAAGAATAATAGTTATAATGTGTGATATATTTATTACTCTAATATGACGTCCTTCTTTCGACTTGCAAACAAACGAGCAATGACTCATTAACACATGCGCGGAAAACATTTAAGCCAGGTGATAAAATCACAAAATAAAATGATTTACATGGTTGATACCGTTTTAAACATTTAATATATTCACTGAAAATAATCAACATATCCAAAATTAATAATATGCGACGTGCAATTAAAACATACAAACACAATATTATTGTTATGGATGCTATATCAATACGACTGACTTTCCCGTCGTAAAAGTACATATTGATGAGTTATCGTCTGCTCGAATTTGGCAGCATAGATTGTGTGCGACAAACGTAAATATAAATTACCGTCTTCCAATCAAAGTATACTTTCGTATTTGTACTCTTAAGCATGTCATAATCAAAATAATTCTGGCTTCCATGATTTATTTCTTAATTATTTTTTTATGAATGCAGTGCTGTCACACATTTATTCAGACATGATAGCGATTGTTGCACTTCACATGTTTCGCCCACAACATTTCTATTGTAGACCTATCTGGTGGCAAAATGGTACAATTTCCATTATCTGGAAATAGTTCTTTTAATATAAGGATAATTTACGGCGTGTTATACCATACGAATTATTATATTTAACGACTTTTTATCACATAAGATTTTTTTTCTATTTCTTCTACAAAGAACAAATTCTGGGCATTACTTCATGGGTATGTTAATTCTGGTAAAATAACACTTTTAATAATTGTGGGGTTTTTTTCCGGACAATATCTTTTTGCCACGTATTTATGATTTCATTCATCTTCTTTTTTCTATGATGAAACAATTAACGTTAAAGAGAACCGAAGGAGCCATAAAAAAATGGACAGTCCATAGACACAGGCAATGCTGGACACAAGGTACAAGAATTCAAAACAAACAAAAAACACAACATAGCACAACATAAAAAACTAAAAAGATGAACAACACGGACGCCACCCAAAAATAGAAAAACAACGGGGGTGAACCCATGTATTGCGAATAGTATAAGCAGTTCCTGTTTCTTATATGACACATGACGTGTTACTCATAGAGTTGAGTCCAGTAAAAGTCTTGTCAGTGATAGAGGACAGAAAAAATCTTCATTAAAGGAAAAAGATCAATTTGAGCAATGGATATAAAAACCAGTTCGTGATGACGACAGTATAATTTTTGTAGCGATGACTTCAACCTATGAACAACCTATGAAAAATGTAGCCTTGTTTGAGTAGCTTTTCAAAGTTACAGTTGGTTGGTATGGTTTTGCCCAAAATCTTGATTTAAACAACAGTAGTTTTAATTCCTGAAAAAAAATATGAGTATAAATCTCAACTCTCGAGTGGTACAAGTTCTGATTTAATTGACATTTAGCTCATTTATATTAGAGACGTCATTCAAAACAACACTATAGTTGTAAGTTCGAATCCCCCTCGCGACGATGTGTACTTGATACAGCATTATGTGATAAAGTTAGTCGGTGACTTGATACAGCATTATGTGATAAAGTTAGTCGGTGACTTGATACAGCATTATGTGATAAAGTTAGACGGTGACTTGATACAGCATTATGTGATAAAGTTAGTCGGTGACTTGATACAGCATTATGTGACTTGCCGCTGGTCGGTTGTTTTTTCCTGGTACTCTGGTTTCCTCCATCATTAAAACTGACTGCCACGATAAAACTAAAATATTTTTTTTAAAGTGACGTCTAAGACCAGAACCATAACCCTTCAAAACAACACGTCCCTCTTGTGTCACTTTTTAGCATTTTCCATATCACGGTGTATATCCATAACGGAACCTTTCCGCTCAAATATGCGTTACGCGATACTAAATGGGAATAAGTATATAACGCATCCTTTGTGATGAAAAGGATGTCAACAAGTGGGAAAGCCACATAATAATGGATAGCTGCAAGGAAGGAAGGTAAATATATCGTATATTTTGCTCTCACGGAACTCTCTGATGTATCATTCAATCCAAAGCCAAAAACCATTCACATACGTCTGCTGAAAATGCATTTCACACGCTTTCCAACGAGATGACTGTCAATGTAAAGTGAAATTTCGGACATATCTTTTATGAATATTTGCTTTTGTCCACCTTTTAACTCTCAAATTTTAACAATTATTAAAAGAAGAAACCTAAATACACCAAATCCTAATCCAGTCTTCAGTTAATAATTCATTAAAGCCCATTACATTATATTTTTTAATAGAAAAGGTTCGTAACGGCACCTTTACGATTTATAGAAAACGTGTTAAAATGTGGAACCGCGACCTTCGCGACTTGGAGGCAATAATTGTTTTTTTATTATTCTTTATTTTGCTTCAGGAAAAGTGGAACAAAACGAAAGTCCAGTATGCTTTGGCTGCATAAACCAACGAAGAAGGCCAGCCACATATCCACACCAAATCTTAAAAAGGATGAAACCCTTCTACCATCATCTACAAAGTTGCTCAGAGCACCGTCAAAAAGAAAACTTAAAAGCCAATTTAAACAAAAAAGAAATCTGTTTCAAGACTCAGTACAAGAGCAATTAATAGACGAAATGGTGAAATTGATTCCAACAGTGATGAAAAAATTGCAAAAAGAAAAACTTGTGGTAGACTTTTGCCACTTACTAAGACTTATTAGCAAAGAAAAGTTACTATTACAAAACATAGCGTTACATTTACTTTTTGATGTAGTTAGATGGTATTCTGTAGATAATACCTCAAAATTGTTTAACTCAGACAGGTGTATGAAATTTTGGAAAGTTATGTAGCGTCTATTTCACGGAAAAGTTTTAAGATTTATGTCTGGCATTAAATCTGTAGGCCAAGTAATTAATGATCGTATCATCCAAGTGAAGTTATGATCCCCAGACTACATCAATTAATTTTGCAGTCACAAACACAAATTCCATTTGTCAATTTAACACAACGGAGACCAAGATTCCTGGCGAACTTCCGCCTGGAATTATATACCAGGCAATGGAGTTGAAATCCTCATCAGATAATTCATTAGTAGTCTTTGGGAAATGGACCTTAGCAGAAAACGAGCATTTGTCTCGCAGGTTATTTACAATATCTCACTTTTAGGCCCTTAAGGTTATTTGTTCTCTATCAGCCCTTAAACATTTTTTTGATTTTGGTCTTCCCAGTGTTTTGATTTATCTGCACTGATGAGACATAAGTTGTCGAAATTGCCATTTGCAGAACTCAAATTTACTTCAATTTTGGTACTTTAGTTATTTTATACAATGGTCCGTGTCCTACTGTCTATTCCATCAGTCTGCGATTTCGACCCACTGTGTCTCGACCACAGAGGCATGTAGCTGCAAAGCTTGCCCTTTTTGGAAAAAAACATTGTTTTTCCCTTTCATTGTTTTTTTTATTCACATTTTAGAAGAAAATGACAGAAAAGAAAGAAAAAATAAAATTTATATCTCCTCTCATTATATCTTTCTTTCTGGGAATTTTCGTCTTGAAATGTAAAAAAAANCAAAACAATATAAAAAGGGAAAACAAAAAACTTTTCCAAAAAAGGGTGGGGGGAGGGGTAGGGCTTTGCGGCTACAAGCCCCTGTGATTTCGACAATATTATTTTTTGTCGATATCCCTTCCCGGGTATCAAAGGGTGACAAATCAGAAAAAGGGTATATTTTAGTTACATTCTGCATTTTAATTTAATACTAAATATAAATATTGTAGGCGGAAGTAAAATGCTGTAGAAAAATATTTCCGCAAACCTGCATTAATTAAGAAATAAAGAGTTTATTCATAAGTTAACACTTTTCTTACAAAAACGATGACGGGGTTTAAGAAGGTGTTTCCTCATAAGGAAGGGGGCAACTTCCTATTTTTTACGGTATACTGGGGTGTGTAAATATATGAAAGGGTAACAAGTTTTGTAAGCTTATGAAACAATTATATAAATTTGGGGGAAATTTTTCTCCTTTTCTATTAAAAAAATGGCCAAATATAGTGTATAATATACCTGTTTAGGATATATTAATTTGGGCCAGTTTTCAATCCTTCAGACCGCCAAGATATAGCTGAAATACTACTGAAAGTGGCGTTAAACCCCATTCAACTAATCCTTCAGTGGTACATCCCCGTAAAAGGTATGGTTGTTACCCCTCCTCCCCCGGGGCCCCTAATTACCAGTGTAAGAACGCTTTGAATATTTCCTTTGGCAATCCCGAAGGTTGCAGTTCCACAATCATAAAGATCCGTTGCTTTGCTGAGATGAAATATTTTCATCATTATTGATTTTATTATACATTAATTGGTTTTCATATTTGTCATGGCATTGAAATGAACATACAAGATATACTCTAACTAATAAACAAATAACAGAATACTGTTAAATTGATGATATAAGACAAACTATGTGATAAAAACGTCTTTTCAATACGTTGATGCGATCAAAAAAGTAATCGTTTTTATAAATGCCGCTTCTGCGTATGAACAGATGCGATAAATCTTGTAGAAATGGCAAATGTAATAATAGCTGAGTTCCGTGACACTTAATATACAGTTCCTAGACATCTTTGATCGTAATAAATCGTAAAAATAAAGAGACCGGTTTTTTAACTTACCTCAAAAATCTACCAATGATCCGTTACTTGTTCCCGAAGAATCGCGTAACGTCGATGTTCATCGCGAAGGTTCCGTTATGGATATACACCGTGCATATTAACTAGGGTTTAGGTCTTGATCTTCAAGTTGCATTTTCTTTCCCTAATTATCGTCTAACAGTTAAGATGTATCTTAAGTTTTAACTACTTACCTTTCTTAATCAGATATTTGTCTTTTTATGGAGGTATAAGTGAATTATCACTTTTAATGCCGTGACTATAAATATAATTATCATTCATGTATATGACATATAATTATATAACCTGTATGTAAAGACATGCATCCGATTGTATAAAAACAAGAAGAAATAGCAACAAATGAAAAAATGATATATGATATTTTAGCACTAGGTTTCCACAAATGTATCACTGCTAGTTCCAGTCCAGTGTATTTTTTGTGAAACAAATGTTGTATTCGTAATAAAACTTTTTTCATAAAAAAAAAAACTTTAGATAAAAAAAATTGAAGAAAGTGGTAATCCGAAGTCGTAAATCTAAGGAAAGAAAATATAATAATGGCTACAAGAAAAAGGAATGACATTACAATGACCACAAGAAAAGGGACAGACAATACATTAGCCAAACGAAAAAGGACAACCAATACAAAGTACATATACATTATACAGAAAACAAAAGATTGAGCAAAACGAACCCCAGTAGAAACCGGGGGTTAAGCAATTCCTGTTCCTTGTTACAAACCCGATTTTAAGCCACGAACGAGGAAAGAACCGAATTGTGATTACGACAAATCCGTCGTCATTTTAAAATGTTATGACAATCTGGTATGTTTGAATTTGCGTATTATGAAGTGGGTGTGGCAATATTATATAGAGCATTTTTGTCTGTATCATGGAGAAAACTCCTATTCTACAATTCTAGTCATGTCTGCTTGTATAAAATGCCAAAATCAGGTCAATGTAAACACATACCATTTTCATAGTATTTTGCTTGACCCGATGGGGACCCACGGCCTACAACACTCGAGGCGAGCACGCTAGTCATTCTACCACCGATTTCGGTCTACACTTTTTATAACACGACGTTATCGTGATTTCTATGATCAAAACAGGAACATTGCATTCCATCATTTTCAATAAATATGTCTTATAATTATTTAATAGCATTTTACTGAATTTTTTTCAGATGGGAGAGAATGAGTTTTATTACTTTTGGAACGGGTGTTGTATGAAATTCTTCCAACTCTGATGGATTGTCCACCACCCTTTACTCACGAAACTCGACTCAGAGAATATTTTACTCCTCCCCAACCACAATAAACCATTAATCCCCCCGAATTACGCTAGTCAAATATTGTTAAAAACCATATACCGGTAATTTCTGGTTTGTATTTGCTGTGTTGTGTATTTGCTGTGTTGTGTATTTGCATGTGTCTTGATACATCTATTAGGTAAAAATACATGTTCATCAGTAATTAACAATTTCATGGATGATACATATCACTAATTTGTTATCTCTAGTCGTCATGGGGTGGTGCTTGCTGAAGTACACAGATTAAAACAAATATGTATGACTATAATGGGAGATTCTATTTCATGTTTTCTATTCGTTATACGTCATCATTTTTGTAATGGGGTGTGGTCATTTAAAGGAAAAGGCCATGGTCTTAACAAGTTAGCGTGAAAATTTAAATGACAGTAAATAAAAGACATTTGTGTTAATCGATGTTAAAAATAGTATACCGTAAGGTAGAATTTGGTCATTGAAGTTGCCTGTTGCACCAAATAATGGGGATCGCCATTTTTCAAAACTCTCCAATGTGGAGGAGACAAAAGCCTGAAAATGGGCGTATCCATTCTCGGATTATACCTTCCCGTTACGTCACGCAGTCGGTATCGTATATTATATCAGCATTGATCAGTTGCAAATGTACATCGTAAAATAACGTGGTATATATTTATCTTTTGATATTTACAAAATCATTATGACTTCATGTTAAGCATTTTATTGCACTAACGAAGGGAAAGTGTGAGACGATTTTTTGTGTGTAATTACCGATCCGGACAGGATTACATGTCAACACAATGATCATCGATCAGTGACCTCGAAAAACACGGAAAAGTACGACAGCATTGGGGACAAAAAAGAAAAAACATGTGTAAGCACAAAATGAGTTAAAAATGACAGTTATTTAACCTACGGCCAATCACGTAAAACATGAAATTATACGTAGAACCCCCCCCCCTTTTCCCCGGATACAAATAAACTCCTTTGTTTTATGAAAATGTAACATGGGGATGGGAATATTAAGAACAAAATTAGAACGATATACATTTATAAACATTGTATTGCAGTTGATCTGATATTAAAACATAACCAAACGGGCAAGATGTTGGGAAGAGTCAGATACATGTTATTTATTCAACTAACATGATACGACTGAGTGACGTCACATGAAGAGGTGTCATGGCCGCTTACACTACGACAGGCAATTCCAAATATTCATATTTCTAATTGGGTATATTAATGTTAATAAAGGTGTTTTGTTTTTTTTTAAATAAGAAGTTATTTACGAATAACAAGTTATAATGAATTGAATTAAAACAACTTTTCAACTGACTGGTCTTTTCCTTTAAGTTTGAGGACAATCTGTTCGAGTATTTGTACATTATAGTTCTGTGGCCGTCGGACATACAGTTAGTAATATTTATACCATGATTTTTCGAGTTCAACGGTGAAACAATCGAACGCGATGCGCGAGATTATTTATTTAACCGTTTAACTCGGAAAACCGTGGTATAAATAATTTGTAGCATGCAGCCATGCAATATCACATCTAGGTCGTTGATTATTGCATGGCTGAGAGTAACAAAACTACAACCCAAATTTAAAGTGTGCAATATCTCGTATAGATCTGCGTGTATTATTTCTCATAGTTCTTAGCTGTTGCTTACATTCTGGTGTATAAACCATAAAAAGATCAAAGGACAAGAATGCCTTCATGTTACAATTATTAGAAGAAGGGTAATTTTGATCCTATTTATCGACACAAATCTGTATTTCCAAAGCTAGAACGTAGATTTCAACGTAGATATTATTCTTTGTAATGCCAGTCTGTACTGAAAGGCAAGAAGATACCAATAAAAAAAGTCAGGGAGTGAAGTCAAATGCTCCAGAAATGATAAGCTGTTGAAAATATACGTTTGTGATTGCACATAAAGTATGCCAAAAATAGTCTTTTATTCATTTCCATCTCCTCTACCACAAATATTCTAGACATTGTGATATCCCAACAAAACACTATGCCAGTATATTCATCTCTCTGATACCCCAACAACCGTGAGATACTAATCCTAGATGTCATGTTTATCGGTTAAATAGTTAATATATTTTCTTTTTTGTTCAATTAAATTCACATCATGTCATGGCATAATTTAAGAAAGAAAAATGTCTTTGAATATCGCAGTGCAGTTACAGTAAATTTGATATTTGCATGCGTAATTAACTAAAAGAACAGTATCACATCTCTCCAGTCGTTCATGTATAGATATTAAATAGTACATCAATTGCGGATATGTAAACTTAAATTAGCTCCATAGTTTTTTCATTCCACATGATCGTCAAAACAAAGCATAATAGCGTCCACCATCTAAGGCAATATTGGGAAATGAAAATATTGCTAATCAGATCTGTACAACTGAGATTATTCTAAAGACAATTTAACGACGACCACCCATAACACTATTTCAAATGATCCTAAATAAAAATGGGGAAACAAATATCACATTCGGAACAGTTCCAGGGGGCGTAGTTGTCGTATTCGTATGGTAGTTGGATGACCTGTGCAATCAGTGTCACGTTCATGGCAAGGTGTACTTCATAGGGGCCCGGGTGACTCAACGAGTTAGGTCGTTGGATCTAACAACTCATACAAGCCTATCACCAATACGGCGTGGGTTCGCGCCCGGCTTTGTAAATTACAAAAAAGGGTGCACTCGACTCGTAGCCGCATGTGATAAAGTTTACCAGTTGCTTGCCCATGGTCGGTGGTTCTCTCCGGGTACTCCGGCTTCCTCCACCACTAAAACTGGTCGCCATGATATAACTGAAATATTGTTGAAAGTGGCGTTAAAACACCAAAAATAAAAAAAATGTACTCGATACTACATTATGTGATCAGTAGCTTGCGACAGGTCGATGGTTTTCTCCGATTTCCCCCACCAATAAAACTGACTACCACGAAATAACTGAAATATTGTTGAAAGTGGCGTTAAACACCATAAACCATAAACATACCGGAGCAGCTCCAAAAGCCAATAGCAAAATCGAAGAAAGAAGCAAAAATCCAAAAATGTTAAACGCCTTAAGATATTTCAAGCAAACAAAATCGGGGAAAAAACCTACACACACGAGGGCTGAATATATTAGCCCTCATATCTGATGACAAATCATCAGTGTATTGCCTTAATCTGTATGACACGTGACATGTAGAAATCAAAGAAATTATGATTGTTTTATTAATTTTATATTTATTTGATAGTTCTGCTTCAGTAATTCTGTCTGTTCGGGATATCAGATTATTATTGTTATGATGTAGTTTCGGACACTGAAGCATTTTCTATATTTTATTTTATATATGTGAGAAAATACACAAAAAGGTAAGTTTATTATAATGTTAGGGAGGGATACTTTTTGTCATTAACGGATGGAATATATACGTTGAAAAACTTGTGTCTGACCCTTTTGTTATTATTTAGACAATAAAGTATGTTTAAATTAAAATTAATATAATATGATGTATTTGACAGAATATACTTTGTGTTTTATGATTTAAAAACTCATTATTAAAAACATTTTAATATCATTTTCCAAGAAAAATACAAATAAATATCGTCAAATCCCAATTTACACACTGCACAAAATATTGTTCATTGTAAGTTGCCTAACATCTAGCGGCAAATATAGAAGATTATTTTCATTTAGAAAATTTACGGTAAATTCTTGTCTTCATATGTCCACGTGAATTTCGTGCTCACACGACAATACATGTACATGACCGCTCACTTTCCTTCCTTGGTACAGACACTTCAATAAAAAGTGGCTGGGTTAAACTCGTTTTCTGGACCCCAAACCTCTCCTCTTAAATGTTTATAGTTGCTCATTATTCATTCGTTGATCCCCCCACGATATAACTGAAATATTGTTGAAAGTGGCGTTAAACACCATAGACCACTAGCATTCGTTGATGCAGCTTTTTTTTCAAATGTGATTCAGCTAAATAAATACAAATCGATATGCCAACATAGTTCTCCAGCTCACTCGAAATTTTATTGTACATTTTCAGTAGAGTGTAGGATACGGAATATGATTTTTCGGGGCTGGGGGGGGGATTTGTATGCCTTCAATCGTTTTGTTGATGTTCCATTCGTTGTTATTTAGCGTTTAACCAATTATAAAGCAATCACGTGGCTGTTGTGCAGATATCATACACATATTGATTTGAGTCTTAATTTGGTTTCCCTACTTTTAATTATTTCAAAATTAAAGTATTAGGTTCTGAGGTGCATCCTATCTACGCTGAAATAACGACAAATATGGGCGCATTGCATTTGGACGGATTTGTAATATTGCTGTCTTATTTGTGTTAAAATTTGTAATTTTATTTCTTTATTTTTAAGTCAAGCCAAAAGTTAAAATTGTTTTATTTCACCCAAATAAAAGATTTCAAATCCGTGAACAGAGATCGGTACATGTAGCAATCATTACACGAAAGGACCCTATTACACAAACTCCCACATATACTTACTAGTATGCCAACTGTAATATAATATTTAAAAAGGGATCATGTACAACTGTTCATTTCTGCAATGTACTTTATTTCAATATTATTCTACTTTCAATAGTGTTCCGTTGTATTTTCATCCGATCGGGTTTTAAAAGAATTCAACGTACCATCATTAATTATCATTCGATATGCCTCTAATTAGCATTATAAATACTAGAAAATAATAGGAAAAAAGTCTGTATAAAGATTTTATTGTAAAAATGCACAAAATAACATAAAAAAATGGCAGCTACAGATCATTGAATTGGAATAACGCATAGGTAATAATATACGTGTCGGCAGTTAAATGTGAGGACCTCAAACTCTTGATCATCAGGTTACAATGTAATATTATATGTTTATTGGGGGGCGATAATGAGCAATTTAAAAAAAAAAAGTATCTAAACGGAAGCATCGAAGATATTGCTTGCCTCTCTAAAATAAATATAAACTAAATAAATAGTGTTTGGAGAATATAGAGAATCAGAGCTCAACTTCTCTCACGCAAAAGCTACTCAACTAGGCTGTGCTGTTCTTAGGTCGAAGTCATTTCTTCAAATATACGATCGTCATCGCAAACTGGTTGACCGATACGAATTATACAATTCTCAAATAACTATGAATCTTTCTCTCTTTACGTTGTTGTTTTGTTTTCCTCTATCACTAACAAGACTTTTACCTGACTTGACCACGAGTAACACATTGTATTTTTGCACAAAAACTGTTTACCCTTAACAATGAAGGGGCCGTCATAGTCATGATCATATGGTAGTTGAATTTATAACTACCTATGCAATCACTGTCTATCACCAACAACGTTGTGAGTTCCAATCCCGCTCATGACGAAGTGTATTAGATACCACATTATGCGATCAATTTTGCCAGTGACTTGCGGGAGGTCGGTGGATTTCTTCGGTTACCTTCACAATAAAACTTACCGACACGATATAAGTGAAATATTGTTGAAAGTGGCGTTAAGCATAATTACCATAACCCCTTTTCAATGATCAATGCCAGTAGTTACATGGATGTAGCATACGTATAGTATAATTCTAATCTTCAAAAGTTATGTCTGTATGATGCCAATCAACATATAATTTACAACGTCTTTTTTTCCCGCAAACCATAATTTCATTCTTTTAATATTATTGTAAATATTTGTCTCGGTGTGTCTGATATCTTATGTAGTACATTGTACAATGTATTTTAATGATATGGCGCCGACGTGGGTGTGGTCTTATGGTAGTTGTGTGTCAGTGACTTGCGGCAGTTCGGTTGGTTTCTCCTCTTACTCCGGTTTCCACCATCAATAAAACTGACTGTTGAACAAACCCTTTAATGATGTACAACTTGAAATGTTACAAAATTTAAAGTTACATCGTCTTTGATAAAGTTACATCTTAATTTGCTTTAAAAAATATATAAATAATGTATATTACTGTTGGATACATCAAAATGGTCGCATTATTCAGTCGCATTTAATTGCATTCTTGCATTTGTGGTCATTATCTTTAGTCGGTAACGGAAGAAACTAAGTTGGTCTAGCAAACCAAAAAAGCATAAGGAAAAACTACCATGTTCATAATGTCTCAAGAAAAGTGTTAATATGGAATCTAGTGCGTACGACGCGTTTCTGGAATAGCTTTTTTTTAGCAAGTAGTCCAATGATTAGAAAACTATATAATGTAAAAGTCTTTTGGAACAAGGAGACCAAACCGGTTAAACAGGATAAAAATAGCATTTTCTTGATCAGTTAATGTCTGGTTCTATAATAAATACAAAATAGTCAAGAGCGAAGTGGCATACGCACAGAAATACCCGGCTACTTAGCAACAGACAATAACTACATACCAAATATCTTATTTCAACTACTTGCACGTGGTCTTGGTCATAGCTGAAATACTGCTCAACTTGACATCAAACAACAATTAATCCATAGTTTTAACTTTTTCTTTGTTGTGTGAGGCTCTGTCATAATCTGCCATTTACTTTGCTTTTGTTAGTGATATAGGAATGACATTTAAATGTTCTTCATGTCGATCACAGACCATCATGATCCTAGCATTAGGCTAGTAGATTATTATTTAACGCATATGAGTAATATGTCAGTTATATCATGGCGAGAACAAGTTACTTTCGATGAGAAGATGATTTGGTCCGCTTTGTACTTGAACAACCCTCTTAGTTGTATTTTTAATAGTGATAAATCACTGAAACGGCAATCCGCGAGTAGACAATGTACTCATCAGAGCAGCAGCAAATACCAATTTCATATGATGTGGTTTGAGCCAACGGGTGCTCGAACCCATGATTTACCGCTAGCCATTACCCCACCGATGCGATCGACTGGCAAAATGAAAAATATTTGCTATGGGCTGATGTTCGGATTAGAATATGAAATTTGAAATTAAATTTTAACATTTAAATTGAAATATTTTTTATGTTCGAAACAAAACACCAATTTTCACAATAGCAGCAGCTGTTCTGTCCGATTTGAAATATATCTAGCTAGACATAATAATTGCAGCAGCTGTTCTGTAAGATTTGAAATTTATCTAGCTAGACATAATAATTGAACAAAACCACCTTTGGTACAATTCAATAACATAAATGTACGTCTGTTTTCGACCTAAAATAAAACATATATATATTTATTTGTTAAGATCCAGTTTAAAAGCAAGATACAAACAAACAATCAATTTCAGAAATGTGTATTGTATGGGGACTATCATTTAACTTTGGGGGAGGGGGATGTGTGTGTGTGTGTGTGTGTGTGTTTTTTTTATTTTGTATCGCCATATTTCGCCCTAACAGATAGAAAAAAGAAAATAATATGAGCATGCAGTTTTCAACAATAGTTTTTTTTGCTTGGGAGAAAATGTAGCTCCCTCCCTAAAAGGTCCCTTTTTGCTTTATAATGCTAGTGTGTAAATGTAGGACACATATAAATATGCGTTAAACATATAATACAGATCTGTATCTGTATTTCTACGTCGTAGAATCCCTGCTAGGCTATAAAACGACGGTGAGAGAGCGCATTTAGTCGCATATGGTGCTATTACATGTAGCTAGTAGCCCTTTGAACTCCTCTGTGGTTTTTGTTATTACGAGGCTGTTTTCTATGTGGTTCCAGTCAATGGCTGTTCTTATGAATAAGGAGTTTCTATATTGTTCAGTGTTGGAATGTTCGACTACTACGGCGCGTCTGGTGTTTCTGACTTGTGAGGTTACAATGTTCGTGGTTTCACAGTCCTGGAATGTTCTAGCTCTGATGTGTCGCTTAGTTTTTTGGTTACTTATATATTCATTAAGAGGAATTGCTAGTATCTGCCCCTCAACCACTTTGTAAAAGAATATCAGTCGCTGGTGTTGTCTCCTGGTTTGTAACAGTGGTAGATCTAAGTCTCTTAGCACTTTAGTGATGCTTCCTTCTTCTCGTGACTTGTAATCTTTTGTAATGAAACGGGCACTCCTCCGTTGTAGATTTTCCAATTTATTAATATCATTTTTATTATACGGGTCCCAGATGATAGCACCGTATTCCATTATTGACCGGACCAGTAGGCTGTTTTTCTACATTCTCTCGGACAGTGTTGTAAATTCCTTCTTAGGAAGCCAAAGTGGAACTGGCTTTTTTAGCAACGTTGTTAATGTGTTCCTTCCATTTAAGATCTTCTTGTATTTGTACTCCTAAGTAAGGGTTGGTTGGTACCTGTTCGAGTGTCTGGCCATCGAGTTTGTATGCACCTTGTATTTTCTTTCTGAGACTTAGTATATAAAATTATTTAGCGTTAAATCTCATACCCCAGTGTGTAGCCCATTTTTCCAGATTTTGTAGATCTTTCTGCAGGGTGTTTTGATCGTTATCATTGTTTATTTCCCGGTAGAGTAGACAGTCATCTGCGAAAAGTCGTACTTTGGAGGATACTGCGTTTGGGAGATCATTAATGTGACAAAGGAAAAGTATGGGTCCTAGCACTGATAACTGGAAACATCTCCGTTTCTATTGGAAACGATATAATACCACATTGAAAAATTAAATATAATTTAATATGTTTGAACTTTCAAAAACGAGTGTAACTTAATGATACAGTTCCATGTGAATGACTTGCAATTTTACATAAGTTTAAATAAACAAAGTTTATTAGGTGCACTTAAAATTTGTGAAAGGCGTTTGTGATATCTGTAACATCCTGATTTAAGATGTTACATTATATATTTATAGGTTTCCAACATTGTTAATAGCTTCACAAAACTTATTGGTTACAAGGAAAACAAACTGTCCTCTTTCTGAAACTGTATATAAAGGACCTACATAGACAAGTATTGATAATTCACTAGATAATGTGTGTCATCCTTGTATTAATGTATACAGAATACCCTAGGGTCGTTAATGAATTTCCGATTATAGTAAAAATTGAAGATGATCCCGATTTTAATATGATTTTGTTTAGGGGCAAAGATTGAATGATAGACATGATATGGTGACCTGATGATACAAATACCCTTGTAGTATTTTTATCTCTTTTATATATAATTCTAGACATTTTTATTGTAAATAAAATATCATTTAACTCTTTCTATAGGAAATAAAAATAATATTAATACATTTTATATGAAAAGTATCTTGATCTTCTACTAAGATTTGTTTTGTTTTTTGTTAAATTGCTTTGTATTACAACATTTTATGTCACGTTCAAGCGTACATTGGTCCCCAAAATAAATATACACTGTGGCATAATATATGCAAATATTATTAGTAGAACCCATGTATCTTTTGCGGTGTAGATTTTGTGTCGTGTCCACCTAGATAGGACTGCTTGCATTACCACTCAGACTTTGGTTCCATGTTGTAATGTGTGTCCTCGTATTACTGTATTTGAGTTCTCTATTTCTTTTTCTCTTTTTTTTTCTTCTCATGCGTCTTGATATTGCGACATACAATCCCGGATATCATAGTCTCTGTTTTTATTACCAATCAGACTTTGGTTCCTCCTCGTTGCACTTCGTATCCTCATATTTGTATTTGAGTTGCCTATTTCTTTTTCTCGTTTTTGTTTCATCTTGCCGGACTTGATTTTATATCGAATACATCTCGATAATTGTATTTATTACAATTCATTCTTTGGTATCTTGTTAAGCTGTTTTTCCACAGATTGCTGTATTTTATCTATATCATAACTTTTGACGTTGAATGTATCCAGTTTTGACATGTTTTATTTATTATTGGTATTGATGTTGTATGTATAGAGTTGTGACTGGAATGAAACTCCCGTTGTTAGATGTCATGCAGTTCATCGTATTTCTTTCTTATACTTTTGTATACTACATTGGAATTGTAATAGTGTGGTGGTTAGTAGCTATGATGTTTAACGCCACTTTTAACAATATTTCAGTAATATCGTGACTGTCAGTTTTATTGGTGGAAAAACCGGAGAAAACAACCGAACTTTTGCAAGTCACTGATTGTAAATATAGTTGTAAATCCAACTACTATACACTCACGAACACGACGGCCCCTTGGAATTACAATATAACAAAGAAAGTGAAAGAATATATAAACACATGAAAGAAAAGTTTAAAGATACCAAAAGAGTGGCCAGAAGATGGCCACATCGTAGGAACAGTTGCAAAATCTAATTGAAATATCCTAGAAACAGAGGTAAATTAGATATCTCTACACTTATGCATTAACTTTTCTGGCTTCGTACAAGAACTGCAAAAAAAAAGTGACGGGGTTAAACTAGTTTTATGGCCCAAACCTCATCACGTTTTAATTGATCATTTTTAGAATATATACATTCCAAATGATGACATACATTCCGACATCAATATATATGTGCTGGTATGTTATATTCCTGTGGCAATGAGTATTAAATCAAACTAATATGTGAATGAATACCTTATTTGCAAGCTTGTATCATAGTTGTATAACAAACCATGCATAAATAAGTAATAGTTTTGTAACCTTATATTAATTGTTGCCTTTTTCGGCTGTGGTTGCCTGTGCACAAAGAAGACGAAACTTAGTTTCAATAACAATTAATTATTTAGGAACTGTATTTTATAAACATTTAATTTAAACTTCATCTAAAAATTTGTAGCTAAACATATGCCCCCGGTATATCAGAAGAACATCATGACGTAGTCAGTTTTCCATATAAGGAATAATAGTAATGACCTTGATAATACAACACAACATAGTAGACCATGTAATAATGTAAAACTGTTTTACTGTTAGATGATGGAAGCCATTAGTGAAGAGGAAAATGATGAAGAAGAATCGGACGATTTATCTAGACTCAGCTATCTTGACGGAACTGTGATATTAGATACCTTAAGACAACGATACCGTGAAAATAAATATTATGTATGTATAAAACTAGCGGGGTTTTTCCCCACTGATACTTCCCTAACAGTGAAATTCTGTAATTCAGTTCTTATAACTGATAAAGTATATCTTGTTAATGTGAAAACATTCAAATCTTACATCAGTATGATAGATAAATAATAATCAAAGACCATAGTATTATAATCCACAAGTCAAGTACATATGTTTGAGAATAATCATAATTTAGAGGAATTACATTGTAGTAAAAACGTATATATCTAATTTTGTTCACATGACGCGTTTCAAGAATAAACTTCACCAGTAATACATAGGACGATGTATTTGTCTAAACAACAAAGCAGACCGAACATGAAACATCAATGAAGAATGTAGGTATCAAGTTTAGGCTCTGTAACAGCCTTTATCAGGTACGCCGCTCAAAAAGCAAACTTATCTCCAGCCAAAGGCATGGTAAGTGATTATTTGTGACACTCTTTTGTTGTCAATATCATTTTTGCCTCAAACAATGCAATGGAGATTCAAAGTGCCAGACAAATAAAATGTATATGAAAATGAAGCCTAAAGAACGCGTATTAATACTACGATATTTTGTGATATTGTTGTTCCCCTATGGAGTAAAACTGTGGACAGTAACCTTATGATGGTCATTTTACGTTCATTGCAGTGTGTAACTTACTATATACTATTGCACGTTTATCTTTCAGACTTTCTTGGGCGATGTGTTAGTGTCCATCAACCCAAACAAACCATTGATGATATACAATGACGAGGTATGACAATTCATGTTTCTGTCTCATTTAAATTGACCTTAAACTCTCGAAAAATGCAGATCATCTCACATTTCTGCAATATTTGTAAGATTTTACATGTTCAGTCTTTAGTTCCTGGACAGAAATGTTTGCAGATACGAAAGTATCATAAGCCGTAAATCGAAGAAGGGCATACAATAGCTAGATGACAAATGACAAAAAGAAGAACAATGGTCTACCTTGTTTTATCAACGTCTTGTCATACGGCAATTGATTACAAAGATGTTTGCTTCTATTGTGATAATTCGCAATATTATTTCCTTTTCATTGTTTGTTGCCGGAGTAGAATGTGATTTGATTGTACTTTAATGCTTAATACAAAATACTTTCACATTATATTAAAAATATGCAAACTAACAGTAACAATACAAATACATCTCAATCCGGATAAATGCAACCACACAAGTGAACATATAATCTAAGCGAAATAATCAGATAATACAAACTCTAATAAGAGTGTTCATTGAAGGTCGAAGGTTCTCCTGGATAATTGCATGGCAACATTTTGCAAGTCCTTAATTATAAGGTGTATAATAAATATCGTATCGAAGGATGTAAAGCTTTAATTGTTAAATTTGGGTATATTTCTGACAGAAGTTGACACTATCTTAGTTTATGTAGACAGTTTCCCAAATATACCGAATCAACTGATATACCTACGCTCATCAAATGTGATGGAAGCAGAAATGTGGATGTGTATCATCAATAGTTACCAACACTTTCTTTATGAAGCAATATAGTGGAATATTATTAGCTAATACGAAACTTTCAACTGCATAAATATCTCTGCAAATATTTACTTTGCAATACTTCTATCAATGATTTTGGCTTTTAAATTCTGACAAAAATAACCCATTTGATTGTATTTTTTCAGTTTCATGCCCAATACAAAAGTAGTCCCACTTCAACTAAGCCACATATTTTCTGGATTGCGAAGCAGGCATACACTGAATTGATAGAGACTAAAAGAAACCAATGTGTGTTAGTCAGCGGCGAATCCGGATCAGGGAAAACGGAAAATACAAAACTTGTTGTTCGACATCTTGCACAGGTGTCATCCGCAAAGCGAAACAACTTGCACGAAAAAATTGTTCAAATAAATCCTTTATTGGAGTCCTTCGGAAATGCAACAACCTGCCTGAACAAAAATTCAAGTCGATTTGGAAAATACATCAGTCTCATGTTTGATATTAATGGAGCTTTACACTCAGGTTTGTGTATATTATTATTTGTATTACGTCTTAAGCATTTAAAATAATAATTATATTGAGCAGGTTAATTACTGATACTATCTGGTCAATGTAGTAGCAATAGTGTATTAGTAAAACAATTCGAGCGAGTGCAGTGTAGGCTTTATCTTTCAAATTGTGGACTATGTATTCAGTGCTTCTGCCCTGACATGGTTAATTAGGAACAATGTATATTATAGTTTGGAATGTACAGTTCCTGAATAATTTAATTTATTAAAACTAAAGTCAATTGGCTTCAGGCATAGGTACATGTAAGCTTAGACCATTTTTGTTATCATGTATCTGCCGTTATTTTGTTAGTCTCTCAAAGATTATTTTTTTATTGTTACAACAGTTTACAACCACCTAAACTCTACTTTTTGCATATGCATTATTAAAAATGAAATGACAAAGTGTTACAGAAGAGAACAATGTTAAGCAGTGTTTAAACAATCACGAAAATAAATGAATCAGCAATTTCACATGATTTACAATTGTCATTTGTGTCTTTATCGTTGTAGAATTATGCATGGTAATCTATCACGCACCATCTTTACAAGGGTTATTTTTGTCTCCGATACACAATACGATAAAATGCGAACTATAACTGAACAAATGAATATTCACGATTCGCAATTTCACGAATTACTACAAGGATGCATTTATATACCTTGTCCATATTAAGTGCTCAAGAGACACGAGGGAAGCTTTTAAATATGTATTGTTGGTGTGTTGGGTATCTGAAAAGTGGTACTATTTCTTGTGAATCAAAACCATTCATTTTCGGGACCACAAAAACTGGGTTTAGTTGGAAAAGGGCATAATATAATATAGTGTATATTGTGTAAATACTGTATAAAATGCAGGACCACATTGTAAACTAGTTTGTAAAACTAAATGTGCTAATCATCCTGTTGAAACAAAAGACATTATTATTATTATTATTAATACATCTCACCGTCACATTAGCTACACATAGCAATATGTAACCAAATCGAAAGGAATTCTTATTCTGCATTGTATAAAATGATTTTATGTGGGGACGTGTTGCTCATCTTTTCAGTTCTCTGTGTTGTGCCTTTTTGTGTCTTATGTCCAATGTTGCCTCTGTCTCTGCATTTCCCATTTCTGACTGCCCATTCGGTTTCCTGTAACGTTTAATCAATTAATCAATATTCATATAAAATTAAAATGGTTTCGAAGTCGCAAGAAAGTAGTTGCATTTAACTCACATTTTAACTGTCGTATATCTGTCCTATTGTAAAATTACCATTTCTTGGTCAATAATTCAAAATCGGGATTTTAATGATTAGTATGCCCCATGGCACATAAAGGAAAATTATATCGCAAAGAAAGCAAAACAATACTAAATAATATATAGCTGTATCTATTATCCTAACAGTCTACAAATAATATTCCAAAATATTTTTTATTCAGCAAGTATACATCAATACATGTTTGAGAAGTCACGTGTTGTTTCTGGATTACCTCAAGAACAGAATTTCCACGTTTTCTACTATTTACTGTCAGGCCTATCAACAAGTCAGATTCAATCATATTGTTTATCCAGAACAAAACTATATAGGTACGTATGCATTAATGTTTTAGATCTCTTAAATTGTCCTGCTAAAAGTGTCATCGTGATATGCATGTCTATTTTTCTGTGTATCGTTTTGTAGATCATTGTTTGTCTTTTTGTCCTTATTCTTTTGACTATTGTATTGTCTACCCTTCTTCAATGTATAGCTTCTGATTTCCTCTTTGGTATCTTCAAACTTTTAAAATGTTTTAAGTTCCCTCTAATTGGCGTGGCTAACATGCCATCATGACGTACAGAAATATAGCTTGCATTAAGGCCCGTTTACACGATCAAAGTTTTCTTTGACAAAGTTCTCTGATCGTGTAAACCCGCATCAAAAACTTTGTCAAAGAACTTTGATTGACTTGTACGAAATAGAAATCCATCTTAATTTATTTTTCTAAAAACTTTGACGGACTTTGATGGGAATTGGTCATGCAATCAAATCAACTTTTCATAATCAAGATATATTGTTTGCCTTTGAATTTACCACTAAAAGGTAACTTCGGATAGAAACTTCGATCAAACTTTGATCGTGTAAACGGGATAACTTTGACCAAGTTTTTGATGGAAAACTTTGATCGTGTAGACGGGCCTTTTACAGTGACATCAAAGGGTATTTATAGATTTTTGGGTGAACTCCGGATATTGAATTCTCCTTGACCCCGGCATTCCTTCAGAGTGATTATCATCAGTCATTTTGCATCGTCCTATTATTCGATAGGTGATAAACTTCATCGTCATCTTCCACATTTTCACTGAATACGAAACTAAAAATGATCTTTAGCATGCGAAAATGTACTTAATTAAATAATGACATTATAATAAATTAGAGTATGAATTTAATTTCACTTTACGAGACACATCCATTCTCACAAAGAGCCAGTTCAAAAATGTCAAAACGATGTGTCGACTTCAACAAAACTAATAATATATTTTTTGTCGTGATCTACCAGGAATAACTGTTTTACTATAAATTTCTTGATAATGACAGTTTCGCATAAATATAAATACATCAAAGGAGATTTATAGATTTTTGGGTGACGTTTCTTTTCTAAATAATTTTCAAATTCTATCAATTTACAATTAGATTCATTCAATAGCACGTTAATACAAACCACTCAATAAGTAACTTTTAAACATGATACATCATGCTTGGCAGATTCATACTTACATCCATCTAAGATGTGATGAAAATATTAATGACCCATCATTTCACAGAGAGGAGGGGTTGGGCCCATATATAGAACTAGCTCAAGTGTCTGTTCCAAGATAGAAGAGTGAGTGTGAGTGTATATTTAAGTCTCGACATCGATTTTGCCTCTGTTTCAACCATTTTGAAATAATCGATTAATTCTAATTAATCGAAAATCAAACTATTCTGACCGTGTGGTATTTTTTCTTTTATTGTTTTAATTTGAATTATCATTGCGTTTGATTTACAAACTTACATAATTCTTCTTTTTTTTATGCATTAGTTTAATTATAAACCAATGTCATTACCTATTAATTTGGCTTAAGATTGTATATTATGTAATAAACAAATAGTTCATGAAATGTAAGGACTATCCTTGCTGCCGCAATGTCAACTTGAACTACCAATGCTGTTGAGCTACAGGTATATTAATGCAACTAATTGCAGGGTAAAATTCATTTGATCTTTCTTATCCTAGCTACTGGTGACGATTCATGGGGCTCGGCCTACGGTGCTAGGCTCAACATACGGAGCTAATCAGTATGTTCCCGGGTGGCTGATGTGAATGTCCTCTAGATGACGAGTTTGTTAGGTTACAAAATGGAGAACCTTAACCTTGCAATGGACTGTAGGTGGGGTGGGGGTCATGGGAGTATCGTATTTACTGCATAAAAAAGGGTCTAAGCTTATTCTCCCTTACCAACTTTCCAAACATTTAGTGGCAATCAAAAGTCGTTGTCACGGTTGTCTCACTCTTTCATTTGTGTATAATTTTTATATATTGTTGATTTTTTGGTGATTAACGCCACTTTCGACAATATTTCAGCTATATCATGGCGACCAGTTTTAGTGGTGGAGGAAGCCAGAGAGAACCACCGACAATGGGCAAACAACTGGTAAACTTATTATATTGTTGAAATAGTTCTCGTCCTGATTATATATGAAATATGTGCCACTTGACGTTTTGTAACCATCAATCGACCAATCATGAATTATATATTCCAGAATACTCAAAAAGAACAAGACATCAGACGAAATTGAAGACTTGAGTATTAATAAGTTGGAGGAACAGATAGGAATCATGAAAATAATCGGCTTTACTGCTCATGTAATATATTTATTATTCATTATTCTCAATATTGTTTTGGTCTCGAAACCTTTAATTGTGGCATTATGAATGGCAAATTTCATGTATTATTTATTCTTGCCATATAGAAATGACCAGATCATATCTTTGCCAATGCTTGTATGAGCCAACCTGAAAATCGAAATCCATTTGATTTCAAACTTACTATGTAACCATCAGTATTTGTTCAGATAAGATAGCAATATTGGGAATTTTACAACATTTGTTTTTGTAAGATGTAAGCAAAGTACAGTCAAGCCTTCCCATGTGGTCGCAATTTCATTTGAATTGAGCCTCTTTCAAGTGGTCACCTGTCTTAAAAGACCAATTTTTCATTGTCCCAAATGTGACCTCTCAATACAAGTTTAAATGTATGTGTAATATAATACTATGAGGCTCTGGCAGTTTAGGTAATCAACTCTACATCGCATTGTTACAATATCGTTAATAGAGGAATATAATTGTCTTCATACAAAACGTTGTAAAATTGAATAAGATTAACAAAACTCATACATGTATGAATAATTATGATTTTTGATAGCTAGGAAAAGCATATTCTATTTGCCAGTCCCACTGATATAGTCTACACTTTATAGTCACATGTAATATACAATCTTCTTTTTCAGGAGATAAATTTCATAATATCACTACTAGTTGTAGTAATACAAATAACAGAGATAAGTTTTGTAGAAGATATTCAAAATGAAACAATAGGGATGAAAGATTGTGTAGCATTCAATACAGGTAATACTTTCTAATGATGAATGTATTTTAAAAAGATGTGTTTGAATGGCCGTTATTCTTATTAGTAATGGGAACAACGTAAATTATTGCACATAGTACTCATGATATGGTATCAGTTGTGTTTATCCTTCAATATGATGATGACTGCGGGAATTTTGTTTTCTACAAAAAACATCATTTCCATGTTTTCTATCGCATGTAGCCAGAAAATTGTAATTATATTTAGTATATACAGGGCCATTGCCTTCGACATTTTCAACGTAACCATTCAGACACATTAACACGACAATCTACATGATCTATGTTTTCGTATATGTTATCATCATCGTCTTATTTTAGACATTGTATCGTTCTTTCGTGGAATTATCCCAATGGTAGAGAGAAAAGAACTTTGTTAACCATAATTTCACACGAAAACCAAATATTATAATAAATTGCATTAAAAATCTTAGTACTTCTTATTTGCTCTATGCATATTTATAATGGTATCTTCTGTGTAAGCTATCATGGTCAATGAAGTGTCACTGTTAAAAAATCTGAAATATATGCCCATCGGGAAATCAAAACCAACAATTAAAACAAAATATTACATAATGTTTCTTGTTTGTTTTCAGTTTGTAACCTGCTACAATTAAATTCAAATGACTTCCGAACGTCTTTGTTGTTTAACACTGTTTTAGTTAGAGGTATGTTTGTTACTTGTATGTTAATGTACCAAAATTATAAATATAACGTTAATACACATTTACATTATATAAAATTATTAGCTGCATTATATACTAAGTCATTTTAGGTTATTTTGACACAATATATGCAAGAGAAAGGAAACACAGATGGACTAAAAAATATTTAGGCATTAATAATTGTTATTAGTGATTGGATGTTTGTTGTTGTTGTTGCTTTTAATTGATATAGAACTACATGTTTAAATATTAAGTTGTGTTCATAGATTTTTTTTTTATATTCGAATGTAGTGTATTGTTGGATTATATGAAATATACCAAACGAATTCATAATTTAGATTATTTCTAGAACATTTGAAATCGTACACAAGATGATGTTTTACGTATTTTGCTTTACGTATTTTGCTGAATGACAAATTCGTGTCATTTCAAGCTCGAGTTTCAATATGTGCTTTAAAATGTGTTCAAAGCTCAAAACAAGTTATCATATTTTTTCATAGTTAAAAATCCAAGTATCTTCACTTTAATAACACATTCGGATTATCTAAAATGCACATTACATTGAAGTAATGCATGACACAAACATAATTTCCTAAAGTCATTGTCTTCACCATTCATTACATGTATGCTGTATGTTCTGCACTATTACTGGGAGATACACAATGGCAGTGTAGTCCATAAATGAGCTCTGATGTTCTATAATCGTTTTTTTTAACGTACATACATATGTAATTCAATTAGTATTCCCTTTGCTCTCTTGTACCAAATACTCCAGTCTCTTTGTGGTCTTTTCTTTTGCCATTTCAAACAATCATACAACTAAACAAGACAATTGTTTAACGATGCCACATTGATTAGTGTATATTTATGTGGGTCTTTTTTGTATTAAGGTGAAATAGTAACATGCAAAAAGACGTTTACAAAAGCTTGTAATGAGAGAGATACCTTAGCTAAAGCTTTGTATTCACAGTTGTTCAGCTGGATTGTTCAACAAGTTAACTTTCACTTGAGTAACAATAGCACGGAATTGTAAGTTAATATTCTATTTATTTCTTTATAGTTTTAATAATTTCTTGGAGTGTGATCTGTGAGTAGATATTTTGAGTAAGTGTGTGTTGTTTAACGCCATGTGGGCATTTTGCATCTATATTATGGCGGGAACAAGTTGGATTTCGATGCAATGATAATGGTGTACGCTTAGTATTAGACCAACACGCTCAGTTGGACTTTTATAGTGCTAGCTCACTGAAACAATAGTTCTCGGATAGACATGTCGCTCCACCCGGGAACATTATCCTGATTCCGAGTCCACCAGACTTTATCTTATTATCAAATGGTATATGCTTAGCGGAGAAGCAGGTTACAAAATACCATTTGCATAGTCTTTGACTTGATCTGATAAGAGGCTCGAACCAACGATCTTTCGCACTCGGTAATCATTCGACAATCAATGATTATGTATTTGCAAGTTGAACAAAACACAGTATAAGTATAAAGCTATTTTTATCATGTTATAAGTTTCTTTTATTAGTTGCAAAGAATATGTTTTTAGTTTTAAAGTACAAACTTACAAATGTATTCTGTATGTGTGATACAGACTGTATAGCCTAGTAGCGCATATTCAGTATGGCTAAAGAGAAACATTTCAATTTAGTTGTCATTGACACTCTTCAACAGGGATGGATCCAGTATAAGTATACTAGATATGTCTGGATTTGAAAATTTGACAACAAATGGATTTGAACAGCTTTGTATAAATGCTGCTAATGAAAAGATGCAAAAATATCTAACTGAAGCGATGTTTGTACAAGAGGAGGCTGAATATAGAAACGAAGGCATAGAGGTTCCTCCTGCTGGATTTCAAGATAATGATGACGTTGTGGATTTTCTCTTCAAAGTATGTTATTATACAGGTGTAACATTGATAGTTTTTGTAATGTATTTCCGGTATATAGTCTAGTTTTACTGTATAGATGTCGTTTTTAAAGATTAATAGTTATTACGTGTACGTTTTTTTGTTGTTTACATTTGTTTGTACCTTTTTGGCCTTTCAAAACGCTGAATGCAGATACATTTCCAATATGACCTCATGACAGTGCAATATATATGGGACAAGAAATAATATTCGTGTTATTAGAGATATTGGGAAAAGCTCTAGTGTTGCAGCAAATGTCAATCATGATTACAATTACACCATTATGAATTATAACGTACGAAAGACTAGATGATTTATGTCGGTTTGCTTTTGTTTATGGTGTTTAACGACACTTTCAACAATATTTCTGTTATATCGTGGCGGTCAGTTTTATTGGTGGAGGAAACCAGAGTACCCGGGGAAAACCACCGACCTACCGCAAGTAACTGACGAACTTTATCACATAATTTTGCATTGAGTACACCTCGCCATAAAAAGAGTTCGAACTCACAACTTTGGTGGTGAAAGGCACTGTTTGCACACGTAGTAGTAACTCCAACTACCATACGACGGCCCCCACTATGTGCTTTATGTAGAGAGCAACTTGGCATTGGATATACATGTTTAACTGTTTAACTAGAATTGAAAAAAAAAAGTATATATCGAAGTAGTATACTGTAGAACCCTCTACTCAAAAGCAACTGTTAAATATATCTTTTTTTTTTATTAATAAGCTATCTGTGTTGGTGTAAATTTTAGTTGACTATTCTTTATTTTGTAAAAATGCAAAATGTTATTGTTTTCCTCTTTATTTTGTCATTCAGTATAATCTGTAATGATATCCGTCTCCATGTTACACATACTTTATATCTAAGTGTAGATAAATAATTGAAAATTGAATTGAAACTTAATTGATATCTCAATTTTTCATACTCATCTATATTTTTATATAAAAATAATGTAGCAATTATTAACAAAATAGTTCTGGAAATATAACATTGTTTGTTGTGAATTCATGACATGTTTATTGTTACTTACAGAAACCAGTTGGTGTATTTAATATTATTGACGAAGAAACAACCTTTCCTAAATCTACAGATGCCACTTTAAAGCAGAAATTAGACCAAGTGTGCTCATCGTCGCCATTATATACATCAGCCGTTGATAATGACAAATTTAGCGTCAAACATTATGCTGGAAATGTATGATTTTATATTACCATAAACGTCGTCTTTAGCTTTTGCTATTCTAAGTCCGTATTTATTATGATGAAAGAGTGGGTGGATTGGTGATAGTTGTTTATAGCCAAATTATTCAGCCATATCATTAACACAAGTCCATTCAATGATGATGTTCGCTTTGTATTAGACCAACACACTTAGTTGAATTTTTATAGTGCTAGATCACTGAAACAACAGTTCGCAGGTAGACATGTCGCTCCACTCGGATACATAATCCTGATTCCGAGTCGGCAAGTATTTGTTTTCACTCCTTAATGCTGTGTGTTTAACGGAGAAACAGTAAATACCAATCTAATAGTCTTTGGTGTGACGCGATCGGAGCCAGAACACATGATCTACCGTACTCGTAGCGAGCACGGTAACCACTACAAAACCCATGTGGTCGTGTGTAGTAGACCACTATTCATTGTTTCCTATACTCTAATAAAAGTCATACTCTTGTATGTTTTTTTTATTTGTTTCTGTCATTTTCCTCAGTATTTAATGCCGTTTTCTACAGAACAAATTGGGTGGTTTCAATTTTTGGTTTTTAGCCTATTAGGAATGTTGCCTTTCAATAACTATATACAATCTAATATAATGAACATAGAAATAACATTTATTTATTGTAAAAACACAAGTACTGCAAACACTAGTTTTATGTATGACCTCATAAAAATATATGTCACAAGAAATATGTCATGTACATGTGATGGGACAATTAATTTTGATATTGTCCAGTCCAAAAACGCTTAATTTGTGGTCAGGAAATATAAAAATGTTCTACTTGACCTTCATCTTAAAATTGTTGATATACAAAAACGACAATATATATATTATACCTATTAGTATGGCAGATATGGAGCTAGCGTGGTTAGTATGGGTTCTGTTTTTCTTATGCAAAAAATGTATGCATGTGCTTACACATTTTTCATTTGTTTCAGTAGTGAAAATACGTGGTTTGCTTAGTTTTTTGTTTTTTTTTTAATTCTTTTCAACTTTTATTCTAAAAATAGTATGTATTCGTGATATTGGCTTATTGACTAGTATTCTATTTACATGTAAGCTTTTCATAGAAAAATTATTTAAAAAAAAGTATAATGTGTTTTATTTATGCAAATTGGGAATTGCGTAATTCGTTGAATTAAATGAAAGAGATCTTTACTATGGAATAATTAAATTCGAACATGCATGGGAAATAAAATCAGCTGGATTTTACTGATCAATAAGGGTATACGTACATTTTTTTGGTGTACATATCCAAATCAAGGTACAGTTTTGTCATTAACCAAAAGAACAAAATTCAAACTCGTATAACTACTTTTATATTTGATCAATATTGACAATTTTTACTTTTTTGTCATTATAATTTATTTACATTTTGCTTTGTGTTTTAAAACCTCAATTATATTGTAGGTTGAATACCATGTGGATGGTATGTTGGATAGGAATCGTGATAAATTAAGTCAAGATTTTGTCCAATGTCTATCTGATAGCGAAAACCAGTTTGTCCAAAATCTAGTGGAATTTTCCAGGTAATGAGATTATTTTTATAGATATCTGATAAAAAAAAATACAACTACGTGTAATATCAATCAACTTTTAAAATTAAATTAAGTATTAACATAAATTAATCATATCTATGGATAATAAATATGTAGCTTGTTTCTGTATCCTACAATATATTTTTATAGTTGCAGACTTTTTATTGAATGAATAAATGTGTTTAAACTAATACATTAAATGAAATTCTTTTGTTTTACAGCGATTTGACTAAGAAATGGAAATCTGAGCAATCATTGAATAGAAATGAGGATACAATCAGTGATATTTCTATAGAAAGTTACAAGAAAACAAAGTCAAAATCAAAAAGGTAACATTTTTATTTTTGTTGCTTGGAACTTCTCTGCGTTATCATTTATCTAGATATCTTTTCTTATTGTCTTGTTCTTATTCTTATATTTGTATGTTAGTAATTTTCTAAACTACTTGGGGGACGTCGTGGCCGTGATCGTATGATGGTTGGATTTACAACCACCTGTGCATTCAATGCCTATCACCACTGATGTGAGTTCGAATCTCGATCAGAGAGAAGTGTACAACATTATGTGATAAAGTTTGTCAGTGACTTGTAACAGGTCGGCAGTTTTCTCCGGGTCCTCCGGTTTCCTCCACCAATATAAAAACTGACCCCCACGGTATAGCTGAAATATTGTTGAAAGTGGTGTTAAGCATTAATAAAAACACAACAAACAAATCTAAACTACTTTGTATTAAAATTACAATCATGAAATAAGTTTTCGTTGTGGCTACGTTACATGGTAACTATGATATTTTAAACCCCTTAAATGTGGTAATATTATTTGCATAAATTTAAACAAAATGACCGTAGAGGCTAAAGTGTATTGAAAAACGTGATGTTACATTGTTTTAGGTGTTAAACATTCATGGCTTTTTAGCCTTGGGTTAATCTTGATCATTGTCCATCTATTGAAAAATGTTATGGTTTTACATGCCTGGCCAGTTGGATGTAAAGATAAATATCTAAATGTCCGTCTGATATTCTCCATTGTCCTTATAATTTAAATATTTGATAATTCACGAAATGCTATGTAATTTCGGAATCTGAATTATGCAAATAATAAATATATACAGAGAGAAAACATAAATATTATGATACGACCGGTTTAACCCCGGCACATGTTTGTGTCCGTCTCAGGCCAAGATCTAGATTTCCAACGTCATACGTCGTTGTCTTTTTTTTCTTTATGTTCAGTGAGCTAAGGTGTAAGGTGATTGTTCGTTCTGTTGATTTGGTGGAATTGTTGATCATCACTGTTCAAACTTTCTTTTCACATATAATATAATGTAAATGATCATAGATTAATATAATTCCCCATTCCAGATAGAAACGTCAATACCTACATCTGGAAATCAAACATATCAGACAGTTGGAAGTGAATAACATAAGCAGATTTCAAATGGATGAAATAATCGTTAGGCAATACCAAAGGGGCAATCACAAATGAACAATCCAGAGAAACTGTCAACACAGGGTACACAAGAGAGAGAAAAACAAAGCAAAATCACAACATAATTTGTGTTGGTCACCACTATACGCAACAAATAAGACATGAACCCTCCTATAACCAACTGGAGGTAAAGACGAAGCGAACATTGTTTTTATGTGGTCATCGTAACGGACATCACCACACGGAACTTAGAACATAAAGATACATAATAGGACAACACAAAAAAACTATTTAAAAAATTAGCAACACGGACAGAACCAAAAGCTGGGGGTGAACTCTGGTGTATTACTCATATATATAGCCAAGTCCGATAACGGTCTTGGCAATGATAGAGGAAAGAACACATCAACGCATAAAGTAAAATGACCCATTGCCATTTGAGATATTTGTGGATATTTCGTAACTGTCAACCAGATAATGGGATTTCTCCTATTCTGTAGAATCTACATTGTCCCCTAAATCTTTATTCCAACCACGTATTCCGTACATGGTATCCTACATTATAATTTCAAACACCTATTTCATCTTGAAATATATTCAGAACATTAATATGAATTTCTGAAATTTTAGCAAGAGTGCTGCAAATGCTAGTGGTACGGATTCCAGACAACCGAATTTTCTTTCCAGACATTTTCGGGTACAGTATTTACATATTCAATCTTGAAGGAGAGAGAGAATGTCAAAAATGTGTACAAGAACACAAAAAAATTGATAACTGCAATGAAAACATTAAAAACAAGATGTTTTGCTAAACAGATACAGTATGGGTTTTCAATATAATCCTGCAGGTATCAATTTGACATGTTTGTTTTTAAAAAATAGTTTTGACATTCAATTACATTGTACAATCGTACGTTGTTGTCATAAAAAATATTGTTGGCAATTTTACCTTGTAACAGGCCACCAACGATCACTCTTATATAAATCATTATTGGCTGTTGCAAGTTGTCATGTATGTAAAATAGAGAGCGCTATGTTCTTCGTACTAGATAAAGAAAGATACAAGCCAAGTTAAACTTAAAAAATAATAATAAGCACAAAAAGAACTGAATGACAAAATAAGGTCTAATAATTTTCATTTCTATGCGATTTTGTTTATCTGTCCCAAGACGTAGACGTAAATTCGGTGCTAAATTTAAACTAAATTTACAGAAAATAAAGGAACGTTAGCACTGAAAGGAAATTAGTTGATAAAGTGAAATTGCACAAAATAATGGAATACTAGTACTGCAAGATATGTAAAATTTATATTTTATTGCTATTAATAAACACAAGAATTTAAATGTATCAGACATGTATCAATTTGGTGCATATTTTGATATCAATAAAAAATAAATATATTATTTTTTTATTATTATTTCAGCGATCTTTATCAGATTTAATGAATAAAATGTCGGATACCAAACCTTGGTTTGTCAGGTAAGTAATAATTGTCCAGTTATAAACTTTCGTTGTGTCTTCAGGGTAAATCAAAGAATAAAGGATCCCTGGAGAAATTATGTTATCTCTAATAATAATGTAGTAAATTACAATATCAGAAAATCTCTTCCACCCATATTGACTAGTCATTTTCTATTTCAATGAATTCCTTTTTTTTTTCAAATGTCATGTTTTTCAAACATGATTCATTTTTTTAAGAACAAAAAGTGTGGCTATTTATTATTCAATGCACATCATGATCATGTTCTAATGGTACGCTGACATTGTAGGTGTATCAAGCCAAATGAAAATCAAGTTCCGGATAATTTAAAAGATGATTTAGTTGCAGACCAATTAAAGTGTAATGGACTATTAGAAATAGCAAAAATTCGTAAACATGGATATGCAATACGTCTGACACCTGAAGAATTTCTCAAAAGGTCAGTATTTTTTTAATTCTCAAATTCCTATTTATCAATTATCTTCCTTATGCGTCCGTCTACAAACAACAATAATTATCTGAATGAAAACAAATTAAAAATGGGAGAAATAACCAACGCAGCATTACCTTAATTTTCTTATTTGGATAAAAAGAATATCTACTAGTAAATTGTACTAATGCAATAAAACAATCATTTTGACGCCTATATATTGTTGTTTTGGACTGACATAGCAGTATAGACACAATACACGTACATGTACATTGCCAGTAAAAAATATGATTTATTTGCAGTCACTGCGAGATCGGCTGGAAAAACTCACCAGATTGTTTAAATTGTAGCTATTTATAAATAATTATGGCTAGTCATAAATATTTATTCATCTTTAAGGCAATACATGTACCACCACATAGTATTGTACGTTTTTTTACACTATAACAGACTGATCATGTTATTCCGTAACAAGCTTTTTGACGCCTAGATAGTGTTGTTTTTGGGCTGACATAGCAGTATAGACACAATATACGTACATTGTCAGTAAAAAATCTAATTTATTTGCTTACATATATAATTTGTTTCCGTGGATTGTGGATTTGATGTTATTATTGCTTTAATGGATTTAGTTGTGTCCATATAAGAAGAGTTTGAAGATACCAAAGGGGTAAATCTGACGGAATTACAAAATGTAGTACCAGATTGCCGAATCCCAGATTGCCGAATACCATATTGCCGAGTTCATTTTGCTGAATCCCATATTGTGGACCTTTGTTATAAATGACAAAATTTCATAATATTATTTTTTATTTAAAAAACAAAAATATTGATAATATGTACATGTTTTATTGAAAGCAGTAATTTTTCGCGCAATTTTAATTAGAAAAACCATAATCAAATGCATACTGATTAATGAGTAGGAGATGCTGATACTCATTACTCAAACAATTGAAGAACAATGGAAATAAACTACAAATAAGGAAATGTTTATTAAAGAGTTTTACTAAGTAAGAAAGAAAAAAGAAATGCCGAAAATTGTCGTTAGATAGCAAATTATTTAGAGCTCATTGATGATTTCGGTAATCTAAAAATGAACTAGTACCATATATACCAACAATATCCAAACTTATCATAGGTGATTATGGTAGATTTTAATAAATGATCGTTAATTAATGAACTCCAAACAAATTTGATTAATTGAAATCATGTATAAAAGTTCTTCTGTCTGCCTGCACAATCATTTAAAAAAAAAATCACCATGGATGTTCCTACCATAGTAAAGAAAGGCAGAAATCATGGTTCTCTGCAGGACTAATCCACCGTATATCCTTTTGACATTGAGCTTGAATGCTATCATCTAAACTCCCTGGTATGTCGGACCATTTCAAAAGAAATATTTATTTAATTATTTACAATTTCCCTTCATAAATTAGAAGCATTATTCTACTTGCAATAACAATATTTTTCATATGTCGGCAATTTGGGAATCGGTTAATTGGACTCGGCTATTTGGGATTCGGCAAACTGGGAATCGGCAATTTGAGAATACCATCTGAAGAGGCAAATCGAAGAAGGACAGACAACGCAATGGCCAAAGGAAAAAGGGAGAAATAATGGTCGCTTAGATAAATTTAATCTACATAGAAAACTAAAGGTTTGGCGACACGAATCCTAATAAACACTAAGGTAGTCATGTTTAGTATAAACTTTATCCGTGTACACGTTTGGGACAAATTGTATGATATAAAACCACACATATATTATTTGTTTCTATAATCTTTATGTGTTTTGGATGAAATTAATTAAGTTTTGTGTTTTTGCGTATTGTTTATAAAATTGTATTGAAACTCTAGAGTAAAACTACATTTCTGATTCTGATTACCCCTTTGGTATCTTCAAACTCTTCTTGATTCTGATTACCCTTTTGGTATCTTCAAACTCTTCTTGATTCTGATTACCCCTTTGGTATCTTCAAATTCTTCTTGATTCTGATTTTGTTGATATTTTTTTTTATTAAAATAGAAAATTAATTGACTTCAGGGTTATTTTTAAAATTCTAGTTTTATATGAAATATGCAAGGAAAATATGAATGTTTCCGAATACTTTTGACCACAGTCTCCGATTCTATTTTTTTTTATATTGTTTTGCGAATGACTGGTGTTTTCTGTTTATTTATACGCTATGAATATTGCAATACGGTAATGTATGGTAACTGTAATTAGAAAAAATATATATATACCGTCAAGCACTCTCTGTTCTTCAATTATATTTTATCATGACACGGAAAATTGTATCCTTCATTATTCATTATTTATTATTATTTCAATATATAGATTTTATAATAACCCAAATCTATCATTGGGTCAGACAGGTGTGTCATTGATGGTATAATTGATAAAATACACATTAAATCAGAGATGTACTGATGATAAACATATTATTTATATAGCATCGTATTTTTATTTTAACCGCATCGGTGGTGTCATGGTTAAAGTGCTCGCCTCGGGTGCGGTAGATTCGTGGGTTCGAACCCCTGTCGGTTCTAACCAAAGGCTATCAAATTGGTATTTACTGCTTCTCCACCTAGAACGTAGTATTAAGATGTAAGAGCAAAGACTAGTTGGTTCGAAATCAGGACAATGTGTGCGAGTGGAGCTATATGTCTATCCGGGGATGGTTGTTTCTGACTGTTTTTCTTTGTTGACAAATTTCATAACCATCAGAATTGGCACGCATTTCCTTAGTTTAAAAAAAATTTCATACGCACGACGCTTTTGTGGAATAACGTTCATGAAGAAATCTAGGTCTTGTCTGACTTTTGACCGAATGGTCATTTAAAATACCGGAACAAAATGTCCGTGTATGTCTTCATACAGTGAATATTATTTAAAATATAAATATTAATGCATCCTGTAAATACGGCCGTGATAACTTTGAATGTCGATTTCAATGAACAAGGATTTAATATTTTAATGGATTTATGTTTATGGGTTTTCAATTCATAGGAAGAGAGTCCGTCATAGTACAAGGTTCACATTTTTTTATTCAATGCTGTGACAATGTAATGTTCAGGCAATGTAACATGTATGAAAACAGCATTTTCTCCATTCATGAAAAAACTACCACATCCATGATTTTTTCACTACAATTTTAATGTACATTTACCCTTTTATTGTTTTAACAGAGTTGCGTAAGCATAATTTATATTTAGAAATAAGTTTAACCTTGGTATAACAGTCTAAACGGCTCAGATGTGCGTTCAATCTTCTCAGGAAAGTTACAAATGCTAGAATTAAAAATGTAGATATAGAAGTTAGTCCGTATCCATTTATCTTCACGATTTTGAAGTCATTTTACACATATGTAATATTGAAATATATGACATGATTGTTATTGAACATTATGTTGTGCAGTAAAATGCATTTTTGGGGGTATATTAATAGAATATATTATGTACGAAAAGCAAACAAACATTTTCATGTAGCTAAGTATTTATCAAGATTTGTGTAGTTTTTTTTTTAAATCGTATTCTAATTCGTCTGTGTCGTGCCTAAAATTGGCACTTACATAATTTCCGTGGGAAACTGACATATTATTATTATTTTTTGCAAATACCAGCTTGTGAAGGACTGCTGTCATTATGCCATGTTACGATTTGTTGTTATACAAGAGTCTTTAAAAACAACATGTTTTCCTTGTTAATAAGCTTGTTCCTAAACTATATATAGCCACAATATTGTCTAATTATGATAATATTATTACACCCTCAAGTGCTTTTATATGTCAATAATAATTGGCAGCATTTTTTTTTTCTCTTTATTATTGTAGATATCGCGACATTTCATTTGAGAGAACAGAGGACATTAAACCCACGTTCGACAACTGTGAAAAAGTTTTACTAGATGCTAAACTAATTGGCTATGCATTTGGAAAGCAAAAGGTATTGTTCCTAGATCTAAAATATGACATTAGCATTTGTTTGTACTTGATTTGACCTTATGCTGAAAATAAAATAAAAACAATGCAAAAAGCAATATACCCCCCGCCCCCAATAAAACCAACAAAAACAAACAATTAAAAAGTTTCGAAAAAAGTACATTTAAGACTAAGCATGTTAAAAGTCGAACTAAACCTTTTTCAATTGTCATGTGCAACAACTGATATTATGTTCAACTTGCAGATATAATACTGGATAAAACAGTATATTCTTCGAAACGTTATTTATATTTTTTTGAATAGTTAAAAGATACCAAAGGGGTAATAAGCGGTAAACGAACAAACAATGTTCTACAAAACACTACACAGAAAACTAAAGATCGAGCACAATGAACACTACGAAAACCGGTGTTGAACGCAGGTACTCAGGATGGGTTATCAGTTCCAACTCCATTAGTGACACCCATCGTCATGCGACACGAACAAAATTCAAGTTCACTTGCCATAATTTAAGTACATTGTATTACATTGTAGAAAATGTCACTCACAACTAACAACTTTCCAATAAAATAAAACAAAAATACTCCATTTTCTGAACATTTCCAAAGTCATCTTTCAAAATCGTAGAATGGGCCAAAATCGATACCCCTAACACACAAATACATGACGGCTTACTATACTGGGTCTTTTAGCTTAACGCCTCTGTTAGCTTACACTCAAGTTATTTTTTAGGTTTTTCTTCGACACTGGCATGGTACTATGTTGCAAGATCTTACAGCTAATGCAAAAACAAAGATGACAGAACAAGCTTCCAGTGACAATAAAATCCCAAACATTCAATATGAAACATGTGCAAACACTGATGCAGATGACACATTGAATGACAGTACTTGTGACGAAGAGAACAGCGCCACTAGGGTACCAAAGCGCAGTAATTCTTGTACATCTACTTCCTCACAACAAAGGGTTGCCGAATGGATGCAACATAACGACAATTTGTCAGAAGATGTCAGTCTTCCTACGTTTGATCCAGGGCCTCCACCGGTGTTCCCAAAACCACAGGTAATATATTTTATGATTTTTTTTATGGAACGGATTTCGATATTCTGAGAAGAGACTCAATCAACAAAGACTGGCGTATTTTAGGAATTCATGCATGAGATTTTCATTATATTTATATATCATTTCAATATAGGACCCTTTGTTTAAACTTCCTCTCAAAGACTTAAATTACTTAACTTTGAGTGTACTTGTCAAAAGCTATTCGAGATATTTAGGTTTTATTATAGTTAGAGTAAAACTGTTTGAGTGGATATAATAAGAAACTAATTCTAATTTAATTTGTAAGTGTAAAATAAAACATATAACCGCTCATGTGATATACCAAAGTAGGTTGATAATATTCTACATTAGGAAATTTGTTTGGGGAAGTTTATTTGTATTTGGCAGTATTTGACGATCGTATTATATACGTATCTAATACAATGTACATGATCACAACAAAAGTTTAAAAATACCAAATTGGTAGTCAGAAGCAGTAACAGACAGATGGTCAGACAAAGCAAGCAAGACAATGAACTCAAGTGTTTCTGAAGGGTAGCCAATTCCTGCTCTACTAATGGCAACCGTCGTGTCACTCTTGTTAATATTCGGGCGATAATCCATGATAAGAGGAAAAAAACTGTGCTGATATTGCTACAAACGGAATATATATCTATGTATATTCGTCTGTGGATTTACATTGTAGTTGCACATAATTTACGTACATGTAACGACTAATTTTCATATTTCCGTCGTCATGAACTACATTTACTTACTATTTCTTTGAAATGAGATTGTGTTAACACATTTAATGTTTTGTTCTTACAGAGAGACCAACATGTTAGAATCAGTATACCAGAATACTCGGAAAATAAAGTGCTAGACGAGTAAGCTCTATTTATTATGTGTACTTTTTTTTTTGGATGTTATGCATATATTAGTATGGATTAAAGATCTTGCAAAAATAGATTATATTTGAAATTATTGAGAAGTCACGAATGCAGCATGGAATCATTTATGCAAACACATTTCAAGTCTGCTGAATCCCCCGTGGTTTCATCTCAAACGTGAAAATCAACATCCACTTTACTTTGTTTCATACACCCACTTTTGAATAATTCCCCTATTTCAATTTCAACCAACTATTTAACAGGGAATAACAAAGGGAAAATTTAGCATACGCCAATAGTTGTCCTTCAAATATTGAAGGAGATGCGGTCAACTTGTGAAATAAGATGGAAACCCCTTTTTCATAAATGTGTCAGTTATTACATTGCGAATTATGTGATGTGATTTTATTTTCTTAAATACATTATATATTGGATCTAAACTGTTATGGACTATTCGTTTTCGTCACATGTATTTGGCATATTTTGACATCACGTGGACAAGTACATTTGTTCTTAAATGTACTTCAACTATAGCTCTGTATTTCTTTTATACATATCACGATGGTGGATATTCATTTAAAGAAAAAGGGCACTCGAAATCCATGGTTTACATGATACAATACAATATATACAATTTAAACGTGTATTTAGTTCTGTTTTGTGTATTAAAGGAAGACAAAACATTACAAACATTAAAGATGTATAAAATGATTTCCGCTTAAAATAAAGAAACCACAGAGAATAAATACTTAAAATATAGAAGTTCCATGTAGATGACAAAAGTTAAAGATTATGGAAAAGCGGATTATAGTTTGGGACAGGCAAAAATGTTGCGGAGTTAAACTGATCAATGTATTTGTTTTCGTTTCGGTATATTTTGTGAAATACAGCAGTAGTTGGAATCAATTGGATGATTGTCAGACACTTTCCTTACAATATTCTTGTTTGGAGTGACAATTGGGGTTTCTCCGACAAATTTATATTATTTGACATACTTCATTTGACTTTGGTTTCATTGCAGGAGATTATGGGACAGATTTCAGATGATTCCACGTGAAAGAATTTCAACCAGTGATACAATTCGTCCATTCGTGAAAATTTTCAAATTTATCTGTTATCTCATATTGTTTCTGCTAGTTCTGACCTCTGCTGTTGTAAGCAAGATGTGTATATTACTTATGTCATCCAGTATTATAAAAGTAAGTTTTCTTCCAAAGCAAATATTTATTATGAAACAGTATTAATGGTTTAAAATTACGATTAAATAAAAATAAATGATACTAATGTAAAAAAAAGTTATCGAAGTAGTGTGTGACAAATATCTCTGGCAGATCGTATGAAGAAGTATTTCTTTCACGTAATTGAATATTTGATGAGAGAAAACTTTTAATTGGTAAATGTGTGTCATTCAAGAGTATAGCCTCGCACACTGTGTTAACTTTGATAACTGGTAGCTTTATTAGTCCTATTGTGTTTCTGTTTTATGACTTTTCTATTAACTTTTAGAACTGTTTTAACGGTGTGGTATTTTTTTATTTTCATTTTATTCCATACCATGTACATTTTAGAAGTTCTGCCATTTTTCATAAAAGCTTGTTATAAGCACCATATATTTAATACAAGCTAAGAGTATACAATTTAGTTTATTTTTCGTCCATTTCATTCATTTTAGTGAATTATTTAATTCTTTTTAAATTGAATTCATATTGAATACGCTATCTGTGTCAGTAAAAGACCGTATTTGATAAATTTCAGGATCCATTAACAAAAAATGATGCAGAAAATCCTGCATATACCATGTTAGTCATCAGCATCTGTTCACCGTATATTTTCTGGGTGATCAGTTATTCTGTCAAGTCTTTGTTTGGTAGTAGTGTCTGGCCATCATTTCGTATGGTTGTAATCGTAAGTCTTAAATTTATTAGTGTTTGAACCTAAGTAAGAAAATGTTAAAGAAATATCATTTATGTTTAATTATATCCAAATTGTGTTTATGTAATAATTCATTCAGAAAATACATTAAAAACATTAAAGTTTAATGATAAACACATAAATTTCATTTAGTACCTTAATAGTTTGTTTGAAATACTTCTTAAAGTACACGAGAGATAGTCATGGTTGTGATCATATGGTAGTTGGATTTACTCTGCAATCAGTGCCTATCACCACTAGCATTGTAAGTTCGAACCCAGCTCATGGCAGGGTGTGCTCAATGCAACATTATGTGATATAGGTTGTAAGTGACTTGCGGCAGGTCGGCGGTTTTCTCTGGTACTCCGGTTTTATCCGCCAATAAAACTGATCGCCACACTATAGCTGAAATATTGATTAAAGTAGCGTCAAACATCGTAAACCTAACCCTAAGTTGCACGTTTTATTTTATTAAACCCTTTTCTTGACGTTAAGTTTTATAATATTAAGAACCAGAATTAGCTTTAAGATAAGAATTATAGTTGAATATTATAATACATCTATCATTTTCTTCAATTTCAGACATTGTTTATCGAACTTTTGCATACGTTTGGATTATCGTTGTTAGTATTCCATATTTTACCGAGAATGGACATGGCAAGAGGACTATTAACAATGTGTGGCATAGCTACTGTGCCAGCTTTCTTTAAAACAATCGGCATGGCGTGTGATTCCAGCATACCACGTATAAAACGATGTACTCTTGGACTAGTTAATAGCCTAGCATTTTTAATACAATTAGCTAATTTAGCAGCGTCAACACTTTTTAGCACACCTCTCACAGAAACTGAGAAAAATACATTGAAGGCCACAGTGCTAAACAATGATAACATTGTGCACACTATAACAAGACCACCATTAACATTTGATAATCGCATTATGTGGGAAATTCCGGTGGCATTATTTTTCATCAGTATTTCATATTGGGAAAATTTTGTATATGGTAATTTCAGTCTAGGTTCATGTAGTGTTGCCTTGTTAGAATGGAAGAAACAAATGCATTTAGTCAGACAGAGACTTTATATATTTGCGGGAATCTGGAAGATTGGTTGGACAATGGTGTTTGCTGTGCTACTTCTGCCAGGATATACATTTAATATTAGCTTTACTTCTACTAATAAACCGGATGCTTCACAACCCGGAAGTAATAATGTGGAAAATCAAAACATGATTACATCGCAGTTATTAACAACTACTGTAGGATATAACTCAACAGCACAAACAATGACGGTGGAACAAAATACAAATCTTCCTAACATTGACGTTCCAACTGCATTAGGCTATGAGGGAACGGGACGTAACGTCCGAGTGAAGCGCTCAATAGCGGATGACATAAATGCGCATGGTATTAACGCAGTAACAAATCTTTCTAGTGCATCTTTAAATCAGCAGTATCAAAAGTCACTTGTCATTACCACGCCGTCAAATATAATACCTTTGGATTTAAATTCAACCAAGCAAACACCGTCTACTTCAACTTCACAAGCTAGTAACCATTTCTCTGTTAATATACCAGAGTCATTAAAGATAAATTTTCAGCAATATGGTCCATTATATCTCCATTTAATTGCTAGCACATTGATGTCATATTTTGGCAGTTTGGCGTGTAAACTTTGTATGCAGACATTTGGATTTACCATTCCATTATTCCTGGCTACGCCAGTCACACTTGGGTTAATTATTGCTCAGTCATATACCCAGTTTTTACCTTCGTACTTCTATATTTGGATCTGTCCAGAAATGGAAGGAAACGTTAGACTGTTCCATTTATTATGGTTTGGAGTATTATGGTGTTCCCAAATTGTTGTGACGGCACATATATGGTCACCTAAAAATGGAAGAATGGCAAAAATAGACAGGTATGGATTAAAATCTTTGGAATTACACACAACAAATTCAACACAGTAAAAAGTGTAGACATTACTTATAAGTCTCAAAAGATTGGTTGCTAAGATTCATCGCCATAAGGAATAAGTCACCATGACCGATTTTTGGTTATTCTGCTTAAGCCCTTAGGCTTCCTTGCTCGCAAAGACTTTTGAAATATTTGGCCTTGCAATTGTTTGACTGAATGTATTTCCAGAAACGAGTAGTCCGCATGTAATTAGATATATAGCCACGTCTTTATCTATTTACTAATCTCACCACCGAAACGTATCTGTACACAAAATTATATATGTAAACATTTTTTTTCTAATTAATCGGAACAGACATAAATAAATGTATTGTATTAATTGGATTTAGCCCAAGTGTTCAAAAGAAAACGGGGAACCCATAAAATGCAACAAATGTATTTAAACTTTATATAACAACAATATACCCCCGAAAAGAGCCAATAGGTATATGAGTATTTTCTACAAAGAAAGGAATACTCGGTGATATGCATGACTTGATAGACTTAAATAAAATGTTGTTTTTTTTATCATACGAGTATAATATTATAACCTTTGATTCAGATTGTTCGTACTTCCAATTCGTTGTGGAGTGCTCCTTGACCACGCCATGATGCTGCGTCGACGTACCAACGACCGAGATTTTTCACTCTTTAATGCCGACGAAGACGATTCATTTCTGCTTGATGATGACGATGATGTTCATAAAGCAGATGATGTCGTGCCTCAGATATACGCATGTGCGACAATGTGGCATGAAACTAGAAGTGAGATGACACAGCTATTGAAATCAATGTTCAGGTAGTGATCTATTCCTATTTGTAGAAATGTTTTTTGTTTGTTTTCAAATAAGATAAACTTCAAGACGATTGATCACGAGACAAGTCTTGTCAGGTATGACAAGATGCCTTGACCGAACTTGTTGCAAATTGATTAGAATTACCCAAGCATTAATTACCTGCTGGTGTGTATAAAATGGTGAATAACGATTTTGGTTCACCGTAAAATTATTTGTATTTGTCAAAGGGTTATGTGTCCATCATTCCCTTGCCACAATGGATTAAAAGTTTTGATTTCAGTTACCTTTACATAATACATTTTAATTATTAGTAATTTTTTTTCGCAAGACAAGGATTATCAGGTCCATATCAGATGAGCTCGAAGAGCGAATCTGATATGGACCTGATAATCCTTGTCGAGCGAAAAAAAATACTAATAATTTTTTTATCGGTAATTTCACAATTTTAACACAGCTTTGTGATTTTTTGTTGTGTTTTGACCTTTTTTATTTGTTTTGCTTTGTTATAATTTCTTTTTTTACGATGACAAACTGCACTACTTTTTGTCGAATTTTTATGCGTAGTGCGGTCTAACGTGACGTCACATGTTGCCGCATGACAAATGACCAACAGTTGATAATTTCTAGTATCACGAGTCGGTGGTCAACTGAACGTTGTTACTAAATTTATCGGGTAGTAAAGATGAAAGGAAACTGTAACAAATTACCGATAAAATGTATTATCGACTGTTATATATTATGCATATGGAAACTTCTGTGTTCCAAAGATTACATAGATCATTTATAATATACCAGACTTTTTCATAGCAATGTTGCTCACTCGGGTATATGCTAGGGTTGGCATTTTACTCGCATATGGCAAGAGTATCACGGACACTTGTGAGCACATGAACCTTGCCTAAGGAAGATAACCTCAAATTGAGTTTTTAAGCATCGTATTACCGCCTATGCTTATTTATCTTTTTATAGAAAGGGTTGTAATATAAAAAAAAAGATACCATACTGAGGGAACATTTCAAAACTCCAATAGAAAAGATGCAAAATAGAAGTTAGAAAGACGAAAAATGATATTTGACTATTTAATATATTAAGAAATGACACGGAAACTGAAAGCTTTAAAGTTCAAAAGCTTTAAAGTTCAAATATTTTGTTTTGAAGAATGGACATTGACCACAGTGCTCGGTATCTAGCTCAAAGGTTCTACGATATCAAAGATCCGGATTACTACGAATTTGAAGGTAAATATAGATTTCATTTGTTTCAAGGGTCTGTTCCACATCGTTAAACAAATGCATAGCTAAAATGAATTAAATATATACTAACAACGTATACACTCTGTACAGGAGTGTCTATTTAAATAACATTACATTTATTTTGCAGCATATTGAATATAATGGATTTTTTTTTTATAAATGTAGTATATTTTTAAGAAATGATATGGATGTAAATGAACACGAGAGACAATCCAGCTTTCCATTGTAGACACAAATGAAGGTAAAAGCACATTGCTATTCTACATTGCAGTCACTCCAGGAACTTTAATAATGAATATAGAGCATACCTTAAAATTAAAGTGAAACAGCTTGCAGCCTGCACAATTTAAAACAAATTCTGAAAACAAGACATATATGATATTGTAAAATATAGGTAGGTCTATCTCCTAAAGACAAATTTATTAATCTATATTATGTTTACTTTCTTAGCACATATTTTCTTTGATGATGCCATGGAACTCTCTGATGATGATATATTGGTCCCTAATAGTTTTGTCGCTGATTTGATAGATTGTATAGAAGATGCACTAAGGTATGTTCTGATTTGATATTAAAAGGTGGTGTCATTTACACTTACACCTTGTCAAATTAACAATTACTATCAATTTCTAATTGTTTTGTAATTTAAGGATCGTAGAGAGTTTCATGCTACCTGTTTTTAGTCATTTTGAAAGACTCTATAGAACTGGTGTTATTATTTTAATATGTATCGACTCTAAATCCTTTTTCTAAATTAATTTGTACAATAATACCCCCAGCAAAGCTATTGTAAATGCGGTCTCTAATATCACATACAGGCCGCTAGTAATACGCACCTCGGCCTTCACCTGAGTACTCATGCGAACCAGTTATATCCAATACGGACCACTTCTTTTGTTTCAATAGTACTGTATCTTATACTTATTACATTCGACTCGTTGGTAACCTATCCTGTTTAGGCCCTTTTGCTTATTAGCTCCGAAAACTTTAAAGTTATTTGGCTTTCCTCACTTTCGACTTTGACTGTACATGACGAAGGTTATTTTAGAAACTCGTCATGCCACTAAATTAGATATCTACGTTTTAATACTCACAACTTATTATGTGATGACGGCATCTGAAATCATCATGTGGACAAAATTTTCATTTACTAATGGACAGTGTCAGTCGATCGAATGTTCCTCTTAATAAATAAATTTAATTCTACTGTTATTTTGTTTCTGTTATTTATTGTTAGGTATTTGCATTTTAAACTGTTTGTGGTCTCGCACCACCGTTGGAAGAAAAATGCAGAAATACGCACACAATTAATGTTCGTTTATTATATAATACAATTAGTATCTTGTGATCTATTTTCATATCCAACGGATGTTCATACCTCCAATTTAATCAACTAAAATCATACATGTCTGGCTTGTTCCAGCTTCTGATTCTTTTTATCGTATATCTTCTTCATCCTGTTTTTGCTATATCTTTTCAATCAATGATATTTATTCTAGTCTTAACGTGGAGTTCTTGAATTGATAAGTTCAATTATGTTCAACCAAACATAGGCTTCATTTTTTCTATTTCAGTTCTGTGCACGAGCGACAAATGTATATCAGTCCACCTATACGGACCCCAACTCCCTATGGCGGTCGACTGACTTGGCGGTTGCCTGGTGGTACGAAACTGGTCGTTCATATGAAAGACAAACATAAAATTAGACATAAAAAACGATGGTCACAGGTAAAACATATGAACAAGCATATCAATACATATGGTACTCTATTAACTTTCATTATCATTTCAAAATAAAAAAAAAATACCAAAAGGGTAGTCTAATAAAATGGCCAAAAAGATTTGATTTATTGTGTTTAACGCCACTTTCAGCAATATTTCAGCTATATCATGGCGACCAGTTTTAGTGATGGAACCCGGAGAGAAAGTGGGCCACACACTGTCTTAAGATAATTTAGAAGCTAGGGCATACTAATTTTACAATTAGGGACACAAGGGCGCAAGAGAGGGGCGTGGAAAATTTAAGGCGGGGCGCAGCGCCCCTCTATTTCTTGCTAGCTGGGACACCGACCATGGGCAAGAAACTGGTAAACTTTATCACTTGCGGCTGCGAGTCGAGTACATCTTTTTTGTAACTTACAAAGCTGGACGCGAACCCATTCCGTATTGGTGATAGGTTTGTATGAGTTGTTAGGTAATCCTAACTACCTATCTCATTGAGCCACCCAGGCCCGACCAAAAAGAAAAAAGACAACAGAAAAAAAAAGGTCTACGAAAAACTACACTGAAACGAAAGATTGAGCACCAGTTGCATACTCCTGGAATGAATTCAACATCATTTGCACTGTAAATTGTGATGTTTGTTACAAAAAACTCAATACCCGCATAGAATGAAAAATCAGACAAACTTTCCCAATGTTAATGAAATTCAAGAATGCAACATCAAAAAGGTACTGAACTTCACTTTGATAAAACAGACCTACACACACATAGAAGAATAGGAATTACCCATAAAATAAAACTGGGAACTGACGAAAGTGTAATTTTAGTACCTATTGATGTATTTTAACACTTGAAAGCCACAGTGATTGATGATTTACCACATATTGGTTTTTTTCTGTAGATTGTGATTCTTTTAATGTATTTTCGTGAACTTGTTTTCCATAGGTATTCTGTGACTTGTGATGGTTCCCATATCTCGTTGTATACTTGCATTTAACATACGATGTTTTAATTTGGATATGATACTATCAAATTAGTTTACATTAAAATATTAATTGTTTTGTCCGGTTTTGTCATTTCAGGTGATGTACATGTACTATCTCCTAGGATACAGAATTTTAGCACAGCCAGAAAATCTTCTACGAAGAGATTCCACTGATAGAACAGAAACTCCTGATTCTGATACGTCTAGAGTACGTCTTACTGAAACACAGTTACGACGTAGACGGCAAGCATCTCATTTCACTCGGAGTGTCATATTTAATTATACAAGTGAAGAGGTTCACACACAGGTAAAACATTTTTTTCCCAATATTTTTATCTTTCTGATAATTATTCCCTCAGGCTTAAAGTAAGTGACCTTAGCCGATTTCGTCTATCATGTTTATGTCCTTTGGCTTTCTTGCTCCGAAAGACTTTTAAATTATTCGGCTGTTCAATATTTTGAATATGGGCATACCTGACGAAACTTATTGCAGAAACGTACGTGTTGTGTGCACTAAAAATATACGTTTTTATGATAGAAAAAGAATATGCAATAACTGTATATGAGGTTGATAGCTTCCTGTTGCGCGTGTAATGACATTATTATTCCTATTATATTGCAATAACTTCAAAGTATACAATGTTAAATTATGTTTTTCCAGGCAGAGAATACATTTATATTAAGTTTAGATGGTGATGTGGATTTTAAACCTGACGCTGTAAGGCTATTAGTTGATCGTCTGAAGAAGAATAAGAAAGTTGGAGCAGCATGTGGACGTATCCATCCGATTGGTTCAGGTATACACTTTAATGTGTTTGCATGTGACTAACGTTCGCTTTTGTTAAATTGGCAAATATATTTGTATTTTTACTCTTGAAGTGTGTAATCATCTGAAGCATTGATTCGAAGACAAATAATATAATTGCCAAATAAAAAAAACCACAAAAACAAATAATGGCTCACAAAACACTGCATAAAAAATACAGATTGCGCCATATGAATCTGATTAACTACATTTTTTTGTATTATTAAATGATTCTTATATAAATTAATACAATTAAATATGATTGTCGACACTACAAAAATGCCAAACTACAGATGAAACCGTGACAATATAATCATTATGTCTCCCCTGCGAACGAAGGGAGACATTTTGTTTGTCTGTTTTTTTTACTGCTTCCGCTTCTGCTTCTTCTCAGCGAAGCTTGTCCGGACCATAACTGTTTTGCCTTTAGAGATAGGTCAATGATATTTGATATGTGGGTGCATGACCATAAGGCGGTGTGTCGCGTACCGTAATGACCTTCGTATGACCTTGACCTTTGACCTCAAGGTCAAATAATTGTTTTTTAAATAGTATCATTCAACTCATAATGTGTAACTTATTGTTGTACAGATGGTCGCATTAAGGGGAGACGTAAGTTTTAGGTATCTAAAACAGTTCTTCCTAGTTTTATTTCAAACGGTAATATATTACAACAAATAAACAGTAAATAAAGTACACCCCGATGCATAATTTATATCGACGAATTTTATGTATAAATAGCATAACTAATTTATTTGAATATAATATTCGGAAAATATACATTTAATGAAAGCTTAAGTTTTTGTCTACCGCTACAGGAGAAGTATTTCAACAAGTCTTTCCCGACAACGTTTCACCATAAAGTCGTATAGTTTATCTTTTATTGCATACCACACAATCAACCTAGAACAGTTTATCTTATTTTCATGATTTGTATCAACAGGTCCTATTTTATGGTATCAAGAGTTTGAATACGCTATTGGTCATTGGTTACAGAAGGCAACAGAGCATGTCTTCGGTTGTGTTCTCTGTGCTCCAGGATGTTTCAGTTTATTTCGCGGATCTGCCGTTATGGATGATAATGTCGCCAGAAGTTATGCCATAAGAACAACAGAGGCTGGCCAATATGTACAATATGACCAAGGTACGTCTAATGTCACACTGTAGAAATTATGATAATATGAACAAAACGGGTGCTCAATAATAATTTATTTCATTTAAAATTATGTTAGTTTCCTTTGAAATTACAGAAAGTAGCCTGTCTAATACAGGGTGTCTAATACAAAATATTTGAGGCCGTAAATTCAAGAAAGACATACAATACAATGGCTAAAAGAAAAGGGATAAAAAGAAAAATTTTCTATAAACGAAGCATACAAAACAAAACGCTGGGTGAACTCAGGTGTTCAGGAAGTTTTACTCACCCATGGTGTTCTTCTTGTAGAAAATCCGGAATCCGGTGATAAGTCAAGAAAGAGGAAAGGAGATTGGCTGCAAAATTTGCTTATTATGGCAACTAAATATACCTATGAAATAATCAGTGGAGTAATCTACAGATATATTTGTAACTCTCTCGTTTAGGTGGAGTAATACATTATCACCATCAGTATTAAGATTATGAATTAATCGCATTCTAATATTTACGAAAATGGTAGTAAAAGTGTGTTTTGATTATTGTAGGAGAAGACAGATGGCTTAGTACTCTACTATTACAGCAAGGGTACAGAATAGATTATTGTGCTGCTGCAGATGCATTAACGCATGCTCCAGAAACATTTTCTGAATTTTTCAATCAAAGACGTCGTTGGGGTCCATCTACACTTGCCAACATCTGCGATTTGTTAGGGGACTGGAAGAACACCGTTCGTCTCAACGACAACATAAGTACGCCTTATGTGTTGTATCAGTTTTTATTGTTGGTTTCAACAGTCCTTGGACCAGCAACTGTATTGCTTATGATGGCAGGAGCGTTTACTGTTGTTTTCAAGACAACTATTATTGAATCGTATGCAATTTCCTTAATCCCTGCAATATGCTTCATTATTATTTGTATTTTCACAAAACCCACGACTCAAATAACAGTTGCGACTATCATGAGTGCATGCTATGCTATTGTAATGACTATTGTCTTAGTAGGTACTGTTGGAACTGGAATAGATGGAGGTATCACCAGTCCGAATGTTGTTTTTCTCCTCTTGTTGGTGTTTATTTTCTTCGTTTCGGCACTGTTTCACCCAGAAGAGTTTGCGTGTTTGATACCTGGTGCTTTATATTTCATTTGCATTCCAACGGGTTACCTAGTATTAACCATATATTACCTTAGTAACCTGCATATTGTGTCGTGGGGTACACGAGAGGTGCCACAAAGAAAAACGAGGGAAGAAATCGAAGCCGAAAAACTAGCCGAAGAGGAAAAACGTAAGAAAAAAGAACAGCGAAAGGGATTTTTAGGCTTGATTGGTCTTGAAACAGTCATTAATGAGACTGTCGAAATGTTCAGACAATTTCGGAGAGTTGCTAGTACTGATAAAACTGACTCGAAACCTAAAACGGATGAACTGCTTGAGGAACTTATACTAGAACTTAGGCAAGGTCGAGACAGCAAAATAAATCCACCGAGACAGAGATCGTCTTCAACCATGACAGACAAAGGTGAAGGGCACAGAGAAACACAAATGGTTAGCATTCCAAAACATTTGCCTGTTGTTCGTACAGATTCAGCTCCTGTTTGGCTACGGAACGAAGATCCTGAAAATCCCGGATGGCTTACAAGCATTTCGTGTGGAGAGGGCCCGATCAAGCGTATGACGGAAAGGGAGCGAATATTCTGGAAACAACTGATTAAAAAATATCTGTTTCCTATTAACGAGGATAAAATGCACCAAGAGAAAGTTGCAGCTGATTTGAAAAATTTACGAAATAACGTCGTATTCGGGTTCTTTATGACAAGTGCTTTGTGGATAGCTCTTGCAATGCAACTTCAGTTACTACAAGATGAGTTCAAGGATACTGCCATGTTCATCAAAATTCCTAACTTTGATTCTTCGAGGAAAGAGTTGACATTTGAACCTTTAGGAATGCTTTTCCTTGCATTGTTTGCAACAATTTCAATTTTTCAATTTATTGGAATGCTTTCTCATCGATGGGGTACCATACTCCATGTTTTGTCAATAACAGACATTTCGTGTACACAAAAGTTCACTGAAAAGCATAAAATACAAGAAATTATTACAAGAACAATGGAATTACAACGGGTCATTAATATAGAAAATGAACCGGAACCAGACTATGACGACCCATATCCGGATTTCGACGACGATTTTGAAGAGGAAGACGATGCTTCCACTAGCTTTTTAACAGATTCATCTGGTTCTTCCTTAAGTGTTTCGCGCCCGCCACCGTCGTATCATTCTCAAGATATAACAAATGGTAAGAAGTGTATTCGTCGACGACAAAGTGCTATTTTTAATAGACGTGGCTTTGCCACTGGTAGAACTTTACGTCATGCGTTCGAAAGACGTTATAGAAACCAGATACAAAGACGGACTAGTTGTGAATCTGCGGATGATGCCACAGGGGGTGTAACACATGATGTACTTGAAAGAGCAACTAATGTATCTGTTTAATCCTATACTGCATGAAAGCTTTACATAACTGAATCACTTGGCTCCACGCTATCTGTAGGTTGTAGTATAACATCCACTTCTCTGTGAACCGTTACTTACACAAATTAATGTTATTTTTCAAAATATTCTAAAAACATTTGTTTTTTCAATAAGAAAAATATTTTAAAGATATTTACAGAATGGTGTTCATGCACTATGATGACCCTCTTATTTAAAATTGTATGTAATGAGTACATCCAAAAAATAATATTGAGTAAATTAAGAGGTAACAATGCTGATGGTCTGGCATGTAGAATAATATCAAGTTTAATCCGTTATGACATATATATTCATTGTGTATAGATGCAATTGGTTTAACTCTATAATGTACTTGAAACACTTCTACAAAAATTTGGTATTTAACTTCTTGCTATATTTATAGTTTATTTTTATGACAGTATTTTCTGTTGTAATATTTAGATTTTCTGTGAATGTGCTGTTCATGTTTACTAATAATACACCTTGCCATTATTATCACCGACACAAATTTAGCAGAGGCAGTATCTGTTTATCACTGACACAAATTTATCAGAGGCAGTATCTGTTTATCACTGACACAAATTTAGCAGAGGCAGTATCTGTTTATCACTGACACAAATTTATCAGAGGCAGTATCTGTTTATACTATTATCTTTATAAGTATACAAGTCAATAAAATGTCCCCTAACTCAGTCTTTTTATTTGTAGTGTGAATAGAAAACACTTTATGATACCCCGTGGTCGAGTGATTCTCCCAATGAGCAATATTTCAGCTATATCATTGCGAGAACAAGTTACATTAAATTAGATGATAATTTGTATTAGAACAATGTGCTTAGTTGGATTTTGATAGTGCTAGCTCACTGGAACAACAGTCCACGGGTAGACGTGTCGATTCTGATTTCGAGTCTTTCCTCTCTCTCCTTGAAGGAGAACGAAACCAACTGATGATTTGGGGTTTTACAGAATTTAGAACTAATAAAAAAATGAAAATATGACTATTTTAATGAAAATTTTACAAGGGCTGGTGTTAAAGCACGTTTATATCTTATTAATTTTAAATTTCCCGCTAAACATGGAGGCTGCCATTTTAGAATTTCTATCCATTATGACGGAATTCCAAAACTGATATTATTGTTTTGATGCAGTTTAGCTGAACAGGTAAATCCGAATAGATGGATTTACGTCACAGATAAGTGAGAAATGGCAGCCTCCATGTTTAGCGGGAAATTTAAAATTAATAAGATATAAACGTGCTTAAACACCAGCCCTTGTAAAATTTTCATTAAAAAGTCATATTTTCATTTTTTTTATTAGTTCTCAATTCTGTAAAACCCCAAATCATCAGTTGGTTTCATTCTCCTTTAATGATGTGTGCTTACCATAGAAGCAGGCCGGCAAATATAAATTTTATAGTATTGGGTTTAACCCTGCTGGGTCTAGAGTCCAAGATCTACCACACTCGAGGCGATCGCGAGCACGCTAACCATTACAGCACCCATGCAGTTCCAAGGTTGGAGTATCAAAAGTCAGATATTCAAGTAAACCCCAATATAAGTCATAGAAACAAAAGACATAAGAACTGAAAGGAGTAAGGGAACTTCCAAAGATAACAGGAATGAGCAGACAGAATGAAATCCTTAATCTCAGATTTATGAAAAAGCAGAGACAACAAATTTTCAAATTCAGTCAGCGCAGAATCCATTCAGGAATTGTAGCTCTTATGGTGCCTTTTGTCAGTGACCATAGATCTACCGGACTCGCTTAAAGACTCTGAATTTCAATCGTAAAATCTGTAGCTCTATTGTCACAAAAAAAAAAGAAGATTGGGCTGCAATACCGCATCTACAGTTTATGTATCGTCCCGTATGCATTTTGAGAATGCGTTCAAGCTCTCACAATAACTATGCGATTGAAATCAATACCAGAATCGCTGCTACTAAGCTTATGATTTTATGTTATAGTCCTATAAAACGTCAATGATAAACATAAAATACAAAGAATCGGCGAATATGAACTGGCACAAACATTTACCATATACCAGACAGAGACTTGATGTTTCGGAGTGGAAATAGCATATGGAAGTTTCACTACAAAACACCAAAAAATTAACAGAGATCAGAAATGTTTGAAGATACAAGCTAAGGTAAGATAATACAATGGTCAAAAGAAAAAGGACAAAAAACAAATACCAATCTACAAAACACTACACAGAGTTATACAAACCCCACAATATTCGGGAGTGAATTAATGTTGTGCTGTGGAAGCTTTAGCAGTTCTTGCTCCATAAGTGACACCCGTCGTATGCATGTTACCGTTAAACGAGACCAATGTCATGTGATGTAATTAAGAAAGATAAAAAGGACACATAGTGATGAAAATGCATTGTAGTTCATATTACCTTTCATATATTCAATTTATATTTAAAGATAATATTTCACACAAAAACATACGTCTCCCCCACATTTTCCAGCGTTTTGGGAAATATACCCTGTAGACGCTATGTGCAATCTATAGGAAGTTGAGAAAAAATGCATAGTTATCAAACTAATACAACATAACACAGATTAAAGATGTAGGAGATTCCCCTGCAAAACCAGCTTCTATCTGTTTCATAGCATTTTCAATAATACAACAACTCCTTCAAGACTGGCTCTGTCAACATTCCAAAACAATATCCATACAGTGGAACCTGTCTAATCCGACACACCAAGGGACCAGGGAAATGTGTCGGATTGTACAGGATGTCGGAATACTCAGGGTTTTCTTAGTTAACAAAACTACTTTGGGACCTTAAATTTTTGTCGGATGTCACAGGATGTCGGAAAACTCAGGTGTCGGATTGCACAGGTTCCACTGTACCTCTATATGGTAATAAACAAGCACGTATACAGTTTTATGGAATTCGCAATTAAAATGTAGGAGGAATTGTAATTACAATCGTTTTATATAATATTCTAAATGAAAGAGGTAAATATTTCTTAAAAATGTTGTGACCAAACTGGCAAAACAATATGCAATTTTCCACATGGTGATAGGGAGTATGTGGTTTAACACCAAATGAGCATATATTTTTTTAGCTTTATCAAGGAAAGAACAAGTTACATATGATGAGATGATAATTATGATGTTCACTTTGTTGGATTTTTTTTATAGTGCTAGCCTGTAGCCTACTGAACAATGGTCTGTGGATAGATTTGTTGCCCCACTCGACATATTATCCCGAACCCAAGCTATCCAGTCTTTGCTCTCACTCCTTAATACTGCATTCTTAGTGGAGAAGAGCAAATACCAATTTTATAGTATGGTTTTACCCTACCGTGTCTCGATTCCATTATCTACCACACTAGAGGTGATCACGGTAACCATTACACCACCAATGTGGTTCATATGGTAATAAGCAAGCATGCAAAGATTTAAGGGATTCCCTTATAAAATGAAGGAGGAGTTGAATGTACAAACTTTTTGAAAATTAATTATCGGTTATTGGTGTTTCATCATCTTCAGCTATATTTTGACTACAAGATTTATTTGGGAAGAAAACCCAAGTCAGATATAACCAGGTGAAACCCCTGACCTTTAGTATGCATCTGGAAACCTTAACTCTTGATGTGGGTATCAGAATTCAAACCATATCCGATTTGGCTTGGTTTGGTTTATGGTATTTAATGCCACTTGCAACAATATTTCTAGTCCAGTCAATATGCGAAAAACCCCAAACAAATTGCAACAGAAAAATAAAGTAGCCTATTATCTTTATATACATATGTTTTAAGAGATATAAAAAGTCGCCATCAAAATAATATTGGGAAATGCATGAATTTAATCAAGAAAAATTAATGATCTGGTCGTGAAAACTATTGACGGCCATTGCGCTCCGTACGATATTATAAAATACAGAATCGTCTTGGGTATTGCAGACAATGAATAGAATTAAACACATTGTTATTGAAAATTAGTCATGAATTGTTAAGTATATATTAATATAAAGGAAAAAACACATTACAGTCGAAAAATTATATAATAAATGCACCAGAAATGTACGATCTTTCCCATTTTTACCTGACGGAAAGCAGACGATTTTTTCCGGACCGACATATTTTTATGAAATGCCTCTTAAACATGATTATTTCACAAAATAAACATTAAAATCTAAAACTTTAAAACTTTAAGTTTGCAAACATAGCACATATTTTCAATAAATATAAATAAAATTCAGATAAGGCAATTACAAAATCGTTTTAGAAGTGCATCACGTTTCTGAATATTATGGCAGCCCGTCATGGACATGAATAACGTTGCGATATGTTTATAAGTTGTGTGCAGACTAATACAGCAACTCTTCTATTAAAGCTTATCATGTTTAACCTTTAATGTTCCTATACAAAGAAAGTTATATTCGGAGACTATGAAGGTCAGATCATATGGTAGTTTTTATTTGGATAATGCAGAATAATTTGTTTCCTGCATGATTTTCAGTAAGATAATCTAATAACTGTCCGTGCATCATTAGGGAGTTCTCTCTGTAAATATATGTACAAAGTGAATTATTGTGTTACTTTTATCCGTTTTAATAAGTGACATTGCAAGTGGAGTGAAGGATCTCGTTCCTTTTATATCCGTTTTAAATGTGATATATCTACAAGATTCGCTGGATCTTGGTGTTCCATATTTGGAAGGCAATACAGATTAAAGAAGAAAGAAGTTGTCGTCCTTCTTACATTTACTTTCGTTTCTGTTTACACCAGAGCTTCAAATTCAAATTAATGCAATCATTTATGTAACTAATTAGTAAATTTTGTCAATCAATCAAGATCTTTATTCTCATAAACCATAACAGAACAATGGTACAGAGAAAAACATCATTCAAATACATTTCACATATTATACACAGTACACATGACAAGATGGATTCACATTAGGAAGAGATTTAATATAAAAGGTGCTACAGAGATAGGCATCGACATTTACAAAAATAAATATAAAATCATAAAATCTTTTCAACAAAAAACTGTTGGCTACAAAGCCGAGTTTCGGCCTATGAAGTCGACTTCTTAAAATTGTAAAATCTTACACATGCAGTGACCGGCTAAAAATAGCAACAATCGCAAAAAATATCAAGAGAAAATCACAGAATAAAGTGAACCGAAAGAGATAACACATTTTCAATGCTGATTGAATTATTATAAAAAAANAAAAAAACAAAAAAACATTTGAATATCATTTTTGAATGCTGATCGGCGTTTGGCATTTAATACTTCTTTGTTCTCAATTTGCTTTACATACATACATTGTATAGCTCTCTGATAAATGAAAATTAAACTATAAACAGTCTATCAAAAATATTTTCTAATCAGAACAACGAAACGCTCGCTATATATACCACTTATAATTACCAAAAGCGATACATTTTTTGTCAGTCACTGTTCAGTTTTGTTTAGAAAAAAAAATTAGTCGAGTTTCAGTTATATCGTGGCGGTCAGTTTTATTGGTGAAGGAAACCGGAGTACCCGGAGAAAACCACAGACCCGTCACAAGTCACTGACAAACTTTATCACATAATGTTGTATCGAGTGTACCTCACCTGAGCCGGGTTCGAACTCACAACTTTAGTGATGATAGGCACTGCTTACACAGATAGTTGTAAATCCAACTACCATGTGATCACGACCACGACGTCCCCTATATATTGAACTTGTTTTCAGCTTGATTATAGCTGAAATACTGTACAACGAACGTCAAACAATAATCAATCAATCAACCTTATGATAGGTTTGTTAAACCGCCCTGGGCTTATAATGTTTGTCATAATTTCACGGACTTTGACTATGCCAGCATGTCATTGTTTCGCCTTGCAAGGTCTGGGTTATGTTGTCCCAACAAAAAAAATCCACCATGACTACGGAAGCAGTCATTTTGTTTTACGTTTTAAATGAGGCTGTAATATATTTTTTTAATAACCGATACGAACATCAGCAGAATTTTTTTTATTGTGATTTTTGTATTGAATACATTGTTCACTAG
>MJUT01010612.1:86368-103445 GCA_002080005.1 Gigantidas platifrons | reverse complement strand
AAGTATCATAGCTGAAACCAGAAGTATCAACATGTCTCTGTGAGCTTTTACATCAATCCTATATTCAATAGAAGAACACCTGTGGAATATGTCAGGAGTGTAACATTTTAATTTACAAGGTCATAATTTTAACACAATCTTATTACCGGTAATTATAATATTTTGTGTTTTAATTTAGTCAACAGTCCTGTCAAAGATCATGAGTGACAAGCATAATGATCTGATGACTGCCAGTTCTTTTGTGTGGCCAAAACATCTATGTCAGGAGTGTAATGCTTTTATCCAATTAAATACTAGCACTATTGAACTTACTTTTTAGTCAGATTTAGAAAATATGGTTGACTGAAACTGACCATCTGTGTCTTGCAGAGGTATTGTAATGCAATTCTATTATATTTGTAGCATTCTATCTCCTTGTTATAATTTATTTAAGCCATTGATTGAAAAATAATCTTTATAATCATGAGCACTTCAAAGAGTTTTTCAAAAATGATTAAGACATTCTAGTTTTCACAAAGCAGAAATGAAGGATATAAATATTGGTAATTAAAATATTAAATGTTTTGTGAATAATTGTTTCATTCATTGGAAAATAGCTATGTATTTAACTATCAACATAAAATGTTACACTCCTGACACAAATCCTACTTTTTAGCTATTTCCATCATTTGGCGTTCGTCGTAGTAATTTTTTTTTTTAAATCATTTCCTCTGAATCCAATGGGCAGATTGGAACCAAAATTGGTGTGGATGTTCCTTTATATGGTATCTAGTTCAAAACTTTTGCTGTGATTTTTTTTGATCAGTCGACAAATATGGCTGCCAATACCGTCATTCTTGTCAATAGACCATAGCTCTAAAATTACCAATCTCATGTCATATCAAAATCAAAATAGAGAGAGGAAAGTTAGGGTGAGTCCTTCCTTCTTCAGCATCAAAAACTCTACAAGTCTCCATTGAGTTGAACATTTGTTACACTCCTGACCTATTTTTGTACTTACCACCAAACAAAATATTAAAACAATGTGAATAAATAAAACAAATGTGAACTTTTCTGATGTAATAAGAAAGCAAGTGAGAAGTAAATAAATTTGGTAGAATGTATTTTTCAAGTATTTTACTGCCCTAAGTTACTTGATACAGCTGCTTGCGGTCAACTTTAAGTCTTAATATCAAGCAAATTAATATTTCTCTAATAGATAATTGTTAAATTATATGCTGATGGCCTGTTTTATTCATTGGACTCCAATTTCAACACCTATTTCTGTTGAAATATTCACTTTAGTTGATATATATATACAAAAATATGTCAGGAGTGTAACAAAATTAGGTAAAAATACATGTGNTGTGTCTTCAGATGTACTTTTCATATCAGTGTGGACCTTTTTTTAAGAGAAACAGAAACTTTTGTAATGAGAAACCAAAAAATTACTTTAAAAAATGGTGAAAATACATTAAATTTTATCTCTAAATTAAAAATATTGGTTAAAAATGATCGAAAATTAATTTTTGAACTTTGTTGTATCAATAAATTAATAATGTACAATAATTTTTAGAATTACTTCTGTTGTAATCTTGTTGAGAAATATTGTTAGTTTTTCAAAAATATAGATCAAAAGCCATTAATAAAATGTTGCAAAATTTTTTTTTCTTAATTTCTTTCACAAACCGATGATAAATTAGTAAACTTGGACTTATGTGGGTCCTTAAAATTCAATAGGACATCAATTTCCAATTACTTTAATTTTGGTCACCTATGTCACACTTTGGGGTCATTTTTTTTTAAACAGCCCATATACATGTTAGTTATTATGTATTTGTATGCAAATTTTATACATACTCGTATATACAATATCAATTATGTACTCTCTACATGTGAAGTACATAAATGTTAAACATACCCATCAACCAAGAGAGAGAAAAAATCATTCTAAAAGTACAATGTAAAGTTCATTTTTAACAATGGTGGCCATATGTTTTTTAATTTCTTTATTGTCTTATTCTGCTTGTTAACATATATATCACCTTGCCCCAGCTGGCTTTCTAGTGATTGTATTACAATACTAAATTAATATAAAAATATATCTTCATTTACAAATAACAAAAATTATTTAATTTTCTCAATAAAAATAGATTTTGTTCCACATTTTTATTTATGTACCAATATATCAAAAATGGTGGCCATCTGGGATATAGAGTGAGACTTATATAGATTACAGTTTAGAAATGGGACTAGCAAAGAACCATACCATATTATTAAAGTTGGGTTTAATTAGACTCATTAGTTAAGATTTTAAAATATTTTTTTTTAAATCAGCCTAAAAAGATTTATTTTACTACACATGTTATTCCAAGGAACAAGATTTTAAAATTCGATTCCAATTTTTACAATATGATATATAGATGCAAATACCATGCATATTGTTGACAAGATTAATAGATACACTATAGGGTTAGACAATGGATATTTCTGATTCATCTTCATTCCTTCATACTCTGAAAATTAAGTACTTAATAGTGCCAAATAGACTGAGGAAATTTGAAGTTACTTTTTTTACAATGTTAAATTATCAACATTGGATTTCCCAAATATATGACAATAAAATAAAAACATTATAATATTTTTCAAATCCAATATTTTGTGCTTGGAATCTTGTACAATTAATTTTCAGAATTAATAAAGAAATTGATGAAATCAATACATATGAATGTACTCACTGGCAAGTCAACATATATATTTTGTTTTAAGAGATCCTAAAAACATGAAAAAAGCAACCATAGCAAAAATATACATCATAAACAAGTAGATAGCCATGCAATAAACTCATAAAGATATGATTCATTGAAACTACTACAATTTACCACATAATAAAGAATTGAATGAATGGTTTGGACAATCTGATCAAAATCACCTGTTATGATGCACTACACCCCCCTCCTAACATCTGACAGTATCTTATTAGAGGTCACGTCCACATAATCTTGTGATCAGCCAATGAAAATGTTAAAGGCAAAATCTTTAAAGCACATTTTTCATCATCGTATGGCTTTCTGATGCCGATTGGTTAAATATTTTTTAATAATAAGTATTCATATAAGAAAGTTCATCTTGATGACCTCTAACAGGGTTCTGTCAGATGTTAGGCGAGTATATCATACAGCTGATTATAATCAGATTCTGGTTGCGACACCTTTCATGCAATTGATAGACATGTAACTAAATTCAGAGATGAAATAAATAGTATTTTAGTAATTCAAAGACCTAAAATGAAACCTGAGTCCCGGTCAAAGAGAAAGCTAGTACTATGGCAACTACCTTTCTTAATATTTCATGTATATTACGTACATGTACAATGTAGCATATATGCAAGTCCCTATCCCATAAAGATATATTTTCTTGAGGGCTAGGGTTATGGTGTTTAACGCCACTTTCAATAATTTTTCAGTTATATCGTGGCGGTCAGATTTATTGGTGGAGGAAACTGGACTACCCGAAGAAAACCACTGACCTGCGACAACTCACTGACAAACTTTATCATATAATGTTGTATCGAGTGCACCTCGCCTGAGTGGGATTCGAACTCATAACGTTAGTGGTGATAGGTACTGATTGCATAGGTAATTGTAAATCCAACTACAATAAGATCACAACCACGACTGTCCTTTATTTTCTTGGTAGTCTGTGCCCGATAAAATAAATATATAAAAATACTTTATAACAGCTTAAAAAAAGGTATAACTTGATTTGTATTCAATTGTACAGGTCTTCTGTCTTCAAAATGTTTGCATTGGTAATTTTAGACAACTTTATAATTACCAAACTTATTATAATATTAATTATTCATAAAAACAACATGTCATAATTATATAATATAAACACATACATCTCTCTCAAGCAGAAAAATCTCCATATATATATATACATATTAATATACAAACCTGTTGGGATGAAGGCCTATATGGTGGTGACCTTGACATTGGGAATGGTGCCCTATCAAACACATCACTAGATGTCGCCACACCATTTACAGTATTGACAATATCTGGCGTACTTTTGGCATTACGTATCACATTGTCATTAAGTGGTAACGCTGGAGCAACATTAACATAATTTGAATGTCTTGTTTTAGATGCCGATTTTAACAATGATTCATGTGATAATGAAGATTCACTTGTCCGTTTATACACAACTCGTCCATTTTGTATATCAATATTCTCATAATTTGGAATATCAGTGTCTACTGGTTTGAAAAATGGTTTGTTAATATTTTCGTACACAGGCGGCTGAGCATTGCTGAAGTTATCTGTAAGAAATGGATTAGATAGTACGGTATTTGTGTTTTCATAGTTTGTAAAATTAGTACTAGATTCTTGTGAATGTTGACTGGCTATTGCACATTCCTCCGTCTGACAGTTTATCGGAGGAAGGGGGTCTTTATTGACGAGATATGTCCTTGGCGGAACTGGGGGCAATTCTCTCAAATCTATTTGTGGAGATGACGTCGTGTTTGGAACTTCAGGTTCCTCCTTAAGAGTTATATAATCACCCATGTCAGACCTTAGTCCGGAGTTACCAGTAAATGCATTATTTACGTTAGCACCATTTGAATAACACGCTTCCGCCCCGTTTCCTTGACATTGATTTGCTGTATCCATTTGTTGTGCATTGTTCGATTGTAAATTGTGACATGCATTGTCAACTACTTGTGTATCCGTATTTCGCTGTTGTATATTATCAATGGGTTGTGTAGTGGTACAGTTTGTGCTCTGATTTGTACACTGAAACACATTCTTCAATTCCTCTAAGTCATTAAGAGTTTGTCTTTCAAACATATCAAATGGATCATCTACTTTTTCAAACAACGTAACGTCAACAGGTTTATTAGACCCAGATTCATCTTTATCATGATTATTGTTAGCAGATGTAATCTGAATTGGTGTTAGAATATCATTACTGATTATCGGCTGCCTTGGCTTTGGAGGGCGTGGAAGGGGCTTTGGAGGTTTCCTAACAACGCTCGGCACTTCTGTTGCATTTTGTTTATTAACATTAGATGTTTGTGTGCCGTTTTTCAGCCATTCATCTTCTGATTCAGAGTCAGTTTCTTCCTGTGTAATTGTTATTGGGCCACGGCGAATTTTACCAGCTCTGACTTCTTCCTCAAGCCTTTGAGCATGCAATTGTCTTTCTCTTTCTAAAGCCCATTTCATAACACCTTCCTCAATTTCAAAATTGTACTGAAAAAGAACAAAATTAAAGGTTATTTTTTTACATAAAAAGCAAATACCTCCCTTTACTTTCTTTCATATTTTGAGAGATACCTCGTAATTTTCATTTAATGTGTATGAGGTTTTGTCCATACAATATTTTTTATGAAATATTCTAAATCAAAAAGGACAATAACTCCTTTATATATGAACTGATCTTCACATTGTAATAACCAAGCACAAAGTTTTTGAAAAATTCAAAAATTAAAATGTAGGAGTAACAGTTACATGTACAAATATTTTGAAAGAATATTCTAAAACAAAAGGGAAATAACTCCTTTGGTTTGTGATTCAAAATATTTAAATTGAGACCTCTCTAAGGGCTTCAGGATATAAAAAAATTACATACATTATCACAGCATCTATAGTTTATTCTACTTGACATAAAACAGATGATAAATACTATTATTGTCAGCTTAAATTTACTTTACAGGTATTTCTAAGCATTATACAAAAACAATTGATATCCTGTGAGCTGTGCAGGTGTTTTGATTGTTTGTTTATATCTGTATTGCAGTTGGAGATCAAATTGTCAAATGGTTGAGGGTTGGGATCTCAATAACTGGTTTATCTCTGCCCCATTTTTGTACCTTTTCCAAAGCCAGGACCTGGATTTCCAATATCATATGCCATGGTTAGAAAATAAAATAACTGAAAATAATTGAAACCATCTACAAATGTACACCCTGTTTCAATATGGTCATTTTTTAGCTGTTCTGACAGTTTCCTACAACTTCCAGATTTTTCACATAGAAAAAAATAGCTGAAATCAGTTAAACAACTGAAAAAGATCATCTCTGATATGTAAGATCAGGTAAGAGGTGATTGTTCATTTTATTGATATTGATGAGATCGTTGGCTATAAATGATTGAAGTTTCTTTTTACAATGTCAATTGGATATTAAGAATTGTTAAATTACCTCTTCTCTTGCATGCTTTGGACTTTTCAGGAAATCTGCTTGTAATTTTACCTGAAAAGATGATTAAATAATGATATTCTAATGTAAATTACAGGCAATGATAACTTAAAATAGGAGGGAAGGGTTGTGGCCTGGTAAGTGCATGTAAATCTAATTAAGCAATCAGTGCCTATCATCACAAGAGTCTATGTTTTATTCCCCCTTGTGAGAAGGATGACTATAAGTGATTAAGTTTGACATTGACTTGAATTGCAGCAGTTAGTTTTGTTTTCTCTGATACATGTACAGTGTTTTCCCCAACCATAAAACTGGCCTCCCCAATATAACTGAAATATTGTGATGCTATATAACCATTTCAACTAAATTGTTTTTTGTTCCCAAAAAAGGTTAGTCAGCCAGCCATATTTATTCAATTGAAGTACTTAACTACAGAATACATTTATTTAGAGTGTAATGCAATGTAAATCACCAGAATTTTTTTTTTTTAATCTGTTTTTCAAAACAACAATTTTTTTCCTAGGTGTATGTTAATATATGAGATATATAAACTCTGACAATTAACTTTAAAATTACCCTTTGTTAATTCATAAGAGATATTTTACGAGCTGTAATACATAATTAATATTGTCTATTATAGGACTTTTTTATTTGAACATTGAAATATTATCACTACATATTCAGATAAAGTTGTACACCATATTACAAGTACGGTACGTACATCTTACATTGTAAATGAATGAGTATTATTTTTAACGCCAAATGAGGAATTTTTCAGCTATATCATACAGAAGTGAGAACAAGTTACATTCAATGAGATAATGATGATGTTCGCATTGTACTGGACCAACAAACTTAGTTGGATCTTTATAATGCTAGCTCACTGAAACAACAGACGGCAGGTACACATGTCACTCTACTCAAGACACATTATCTTGATTCCTAGCTGACCAGTCTTTGCCCTTTCTCCTTAATGTTGCATGCTTAGCAGAGAAGTAATAAATACCAATTTAACAGTTCTTTGTTTGACCCAACCGGGTCTCGAACCCACAATCTACTGCACTCAAGGCATACACAACAACCATTACACCCCCGATGTGGTTTTTATTACAAGTAGCGATCATATAAGTTATAAATTTGTTGTTGTTGTCTTACCTTGTTAGGAATCTGAAACTGAGGGCTAATTTTGAATGGAACCCCATCAAGACAAGAAGAACTGGAACCATAAGCTGTAACGATAAAATATTAAAATTAGATAAGAGAGTATGATTGCCATAATAATGTCTAGATTAAAAGTAGACCGAATTATTCTGTGTCAAAGATCTTTATTGTATAACTTACAGTGATTTTTTTTCTACATTTTTATAATTTTGTTTTTTTAATACTTCTAAAGCTGATTTAGAAAAAAAAAAAAAACATTATCTGTTTTACAATACCACACAAATTTCTCAAACGCTAGCTTCAGAAAAGTTTTAATTTTTTTTTAATACATTTACAGATTTTCTTGAGAAAAAAAGGTAAAAAAGAAATTTAAAGGAAAAGGAATCAAAATGTTTTGTTTTTAGTTCTAAAACAAAGAACACAATATAATAACAATACAAAATATTTAGCAATGAACATGGGAGATAACTCTTTCTATTTTTTGTGTGTCTCGTTTCCATCGATCATGAAAATTTACAGTATTTTTATTCCAGTCAGACTCATAATGAAGAAATTAAAATGTGTAAGCCATTTTTACTTTGCAGTTGAAATGGTCCCGCATTTCAGCTTTCAAATATAATTTGGGTCATAAATTTTCCACTTCAATATATCCACAGATAGTGGTATTTAAGCTATGTTATATCAATAGGTCATATTTCTACAATCTCATGAAGCTTCTTCATTCCCAAGACAAATTCTTCTATAATTATCTTATAACTTAACATGATAAGGTGCAAGATTGATATATGTGTGCTTATTTTGGATTTTAGTCTAAAATATGAATTGGTCACCAATAACTGAATAATATATGAATTTGGTATAGTTTTTGTACTTTGCATGAATATGGTTTTCATGCAGAGGGAATATATGAATGCTGGGATTTTCAAACTCCTGCATCACCACCCTACCTTACCAAATGTTACCTTGAGCAATTACAGAAATATCCAATCTCATGGAAATAAAAAGATGCATGTTGGGTATTAATTATATGTTTATCATGTGATTTATAATTTAAATCTATATAAATAACATTTTAATGACACATCGTTAGATGTTACTGTTAGAGGATCAGTGGATTGAATTTTTTTTTAATTACATAACAAACATAAAAATGATTAATGATTTAATTCTAATTAATTAGATTGTAAAAAGTTCTAGTTGGACATGGTTAATTATACAGATTTATAATAGATGAAATAGACATATTGGTTTGAAGAAAAAAATTGATTTTACATGGAAGTAAAGGAACTTTTTTTCCAGTAATTATTGCACAAACATGCATTACATGTAATGCATATAAAATGCAAAATGCTGTATAAGTATATTAAAAGTACACACACACATTACATAATCTATAATACATTACCGTAATTGGATTCCCTCTCTAATGATCTGTAAGCCATTATTCAACTCTAAAAAATAGATTTAGATTATGTTAGAACTTAAAGAGCATCTTAATTACATAACAATATATATATATACATAATTTTAATTCTACAGTCAAGAATGAACATGAGGAACAAGTTTTGTCCATTACAGTTTTAAGCTTTCTTTTCATAATACACAATATAGTCACATGTGTCTATCATACTGTAAATAAATCTTCAAAATATACATGTATGTCTGTTCTGCGATAAATTTATCAGCATATACATGTAGTATAGTCAAAGACTACCTAGCATCCAGTAAGATAGGACTTATCATTCAAAACTTCATTTTTGATAACTTATTTTGGTTTGTAGACAACATGAGAAACAGTACTACTACTAGTCCTCTTCTGACTTCATGTAATATGCAAATCACTATGGGCATTATGGTCTCCAAATAAGGCAATGCTATGTACAAACTTGCCTACAGTTTTTTTTAATTTAATTTAAAATCGCTGGTAATTGATATATTTATTAAACAATAAGGTACATGAAATTATTTGATACAAACTTTTCTTTGAAAGTTTACATTGTACATATACATAAATACATGTACTTGATATTAACAACATTCTTTAAGATCAGAGATCATGATCACGCTGGGCTTCATCAATGTCACAAATTTCAATATATTAAAAATATTCTAACAACAAAATTTTATGCTTAAAACATTATATTGAGAGTATTTTACCCCAAAAAAAATAAATACAGAATATTATTACTGGCAGGAAGTAATGCTTTCAAAAGTATTAACATAAGAATGTGATGGGGAACTTTAAGTTGAACATGTTTTAAAGTCACAAATAACATAATAAAGAAGATATTTTCTGTGTTGAAGGGGTTAGTTTTTTTTAGGGTTATAGTTTAACTTCACATTCAACAATATTTCAGTTATATCGTGGCCGTCAGGTTTATTGGTGGAAGAAAACAATGGCATTTTTAGGTTTCCAGTTGATTATCATTCTAAGCAGTGTTAACTACATGTATATGCAGTTTAGCAATATTATATGCAAGAGAAAAATGAAAAAATTATTACATGTAAATAACAGTCATTTTTGCTCGTTAATAACCTTTCTCTAGGTAAATGAACTACCTAGTGAACAGATGGTACATGTTGTTTTACTGATTAAGGTCAGATACACACATCGTACAAATTGATCATTACATGTAAATTTTGACAAATTTTTAATGAATTTAATTACATGTATTTTTTACAAGTGTCTATAAATATACCATTTGAATATTAACTTTTCTATATGGCGAGTGTTAAAATAAATGTATAATATTAATACATCATATATAATAAAGGATAGTCTTAATGTTCTATTGACCACTACTGACCAGTTTTAACCAGTATTTACCACTGCTCTCCTCAACCTTGGCAACATTACCCAGGACAGGAGCTCACATGGTGGCCCTAAGTTTAGAAAATGACTATCCTATCCACTTTAGAATTATTTAGGAAGGTAATCTAAAAATATGTTCAAATACAGGTAAATTTTATGAGATATAACTCTTTTCAAACATACAATGTACATTAGCACTGGTCGTATCAGACTAAAATAATAGAGGGTAGGTACCCTGCCTCACAATCCACCATGAAGAGGAGGTAGAATTGACATGTAATTGATCTGGTCTTATCAGACTAAAATAATAGAGGGTAGGTACCCTGCCTCACAATCCATCATGAAGAGGAGGTAGAATTGACATGTAATTCATGGAAAGTTTTCTTGTCAAAAAAATATTATTAGTCTTTAACAGCAAATTAGGAAATTATCATTGATTATTGAGTAATGTCATTATTGAGAAATAATGCTGTATTGAATTTATTGCAATAGAGTGCATTCATAAAATTTGTTTACCCATAAAACCAGTATAACACTGCCACTTTTTATTGAAGTATCTGTACTAAGCCAGGAATGTAATTAGCATTCATGTATTTGTGTGTTAGGTGTATCAATTTTACTTCTTTCTATGATTTTTCTGTTGGATTTTGGTACTGTTCCGACTTTGTGGTATTTTTCATTTACGTCTTTAACTTATAAAATACTTAATGATACTAAGGTTAAGACATAATATTTGCTCCATGTACTTTTGATATCTGAACACTATGATTACATTAATTTGTATCTGTGGTTGTAAAAATCAATAATTCTGAATAAAACATACGTACATGTATACAACTTACAAGCATAGTATTTCAATCTGTCATTAAAAATTCGATCTGACAAACTTCGTCATCAGAAATTCAAAAATAAGCTATGGGTTTAAAATTACTGGAATCAAACAAATATCAATTACCACTATATTTGGATAAATTGCAGATGGATTAATGAATATGGGTGTTTAATGGCATGTACCATACAGTCAGAGACAGGCGGTGATAAATCATGTGATAGACATACCACTCTTCTTAGTGATACTGATAAATCTATAATTGCTCAAATTAATATATTTACTTACTTACATTTTGTACATGTACATGTACTTATGCATTTTGGGTCATAGTAAATAACAATCTAAATACATGTAACAATAGAAATTTTGAAGACATTTTAACTCCTTGAACAAACGATATACCCATATGATCACCAAGGTGACGGAGTGATACATTTTGTATGTCAATTATCATTGATTTATCAAGCAATGTCTCTGACTGTCACACATATTGTGGGAGAGTTTTTTTTTATCCTGGTACGCAGAAAACTGGAGAAGCCACAGAAAACAATTGCCCACATTATAAGATGGGTGCTACAGTACAGTCAGAGACATAGACATACCATGATAAATCACGGTCATAGACGTATCACTCTTCTTGGTGATTTGGATACATCTTTTGTTCTACATGTATTAAATATATCTTCAAAATTTCTTTTACATTTAGAGTGTTACTTACTATCACTCAAAAGGCATATCAAAATAAGTAAATAGATTAAACAGGCCAAAAGATCAGTATCACTAAGAAGAATGATGCGTCTATCACAGTGATTTATTATGCTATGTCTTTGACTGTACTGTACATATGGATTTACTGAATTTTATTTCCCACCTCTATCAAAACAGACAATTTGAATTCATCATACATGTTTCGTTTTGATTCTATGCATGGATTTTAAGAGTCCGGGGGACTACATTAATGTATTTAATTCTATTCTTGTACATGTAGGTGTCACATGTGGGGTACAAAATGTAGCAACAATTGTTTTCACACACTGTACACTGGTCTTCGATATGGACTCATGTGAGAACCTATCATTCTGCGGTTCTCTTGAACTATGATCGCAACCCTAATATAGGGTTAGGCTTAGGGTTAGTTTTTGCCATTACTTGGCATCCGTCGTCTGTCTGTTGTCTGTTGCATAACAAGTATTGCGATCATAAAGTTAAAAAAATCCCATTCTGCAATTTTATCTGTTATCAACTAAGATTAATCTAGCATAGTCAAACCTGTCTTATAGATACATTTGTACCACTATATAACGAATCACTGTTCATAAAGGACAGCTTCAATTTCTTCATTTAATGAAAAATGCATCTACAATTAGAATCTGTTTATAAAGTTATATATACATGTATATACAAGGGTAACTGCACATAAAGGGCATATTTCCGGAATCCCTTCAGTGCTCTCCACAGGCACAGATCCAGGATTTTATGTTAGGCCTTATGGGGGTGCACTTCTTGGCGAGGGGTCTGGGTACTGCCTAGGTCCCCAGCGGGTCCAGGGCAGCAACCGATGGGGGGGGGAACCCTCAGAAGCTCCTGGGAATTAGAAAATATAGAACCTCTTTTCTGAACCGAAATTGATTAAAATTGTACCATGTGCGGCATGATGCTTCACATCGTAGGTACGTACATTGTACAATGAAGTATGATATTTTACTCATGACGTAGTTTATCAGACTCAGCATCCATGATTGCAAAAAGTGAAATGTAACCGATGCCGGTTTCTACATGTTCCGGAACGGGGCAGCAAAGACATGTAAGAATATTCATTGCAATGGAGAGACAAGTCGAAAGAACAAAGTGTTAATATCACGTATTTAACATCAAGCTGATTGTCAGTCCAGTCAGGCAAACAAACAAAAATATGTGAGTTTACTGTCACATGTCAAAAAAATCTAGGATCGGCAAAACCGGAAATAGTCGTTCTCGGTTCCGGAATCCGATTCCGGTATTTCATTTTCGAAATTTCCAGTAAGCAGCCACTTGTCAGAAGCTGTTTATGACGAGTTACGCAGTTTTTCTACCTTCTTTGCTCTCAATTTCAACAAAAAGCTAGCGGTTGAATAAATAAAACATTGCTGATGATCAAACAACAAAAATGGTTATCCGAATTGTGTAAAAATTGATAGGGTCGCTAGCAAAAATTAGGGTCGGTCGGGTGACCGTAAACTCACATATTTTTTTTTGGCCTCACACCAATCCTTTTTTCATGGGGGGGTGCATGCCGGTAGATACGATAAATGTAACCCTCAGTCCGCTAACAAGTGCTCCCGAGAGGGTTACGATTCGGTCCCATTTAATGTAATGGAGCAAACTAAAATTTTCGTTCCGTGAATATTTCAACTTTCTTTTTGCATATATGTGTTCCTAACTTATTATTCCCTACAATATTTAAGTAATGGTGATGCAAAATAAGTGTTACAATGCCTGTTTCTACCTTCACGATCAATTTCATATTCGAAAATTGTTTCTTGTCCGCCATGTCACCTTTTACGTAGACTCTCATGTAATTTGTAATGGGCAGAACCTATCCATATATGGATCTGAATGCCAAATATGGAAAACTTTTACTACAATGTTTGCGGCAATCGATCCAAATAAGGATATCTCCAAAACGAGGCAAGTGCACGTGAAATAACAACTTGTAAACAAAATGTCGGACAGAAAGAAGATTTCATGCATTCAAATTTTCAGATGGTTACAAGTCTACCATGGATTGATGCAGTGTTTACTTGAACACCTCAAGCTTTACCTAATTATATTTATCTATCACCCCCGTTAATTTTTCCAATCACTTACAACGGAATTAGGGCAAAAAACGCCCGGTATAAATCACTTCGTGGCTGCTCCATTACGTTAAATGGGACCGAATCATAAGCCTCACGGGAGCACAAGCGGACTGAGGGTTACGTTATCGTATCTAGTGCGCCGGATGCACCCCTGCCTGGATCCTCGCCTGCTTTATATACAGGTTTGACTGTAGTTAATGTCAAATAAATGGAGGATAGCTGCATGTTTAACATGCTTTTATCACATGGTCAAATTCAGGTCAATGCTCATCAAACTATCAAAGTTATCGTGACCTTAGTCCGAGATTCCTCTGCCGTTCGACGACTATTTACATCTGTTGTCGTTGAACGTCAGAGCACTTGCCATAGGCAAAACAGCTGATTTTCCTCCGCATCTCAACTGTGGCACATTTCCACGTTTTGTGGCTATCAGATTTTATTTTCTATTCAAAGCCCTAATATAAATCGCTTTACCAATCATTTTTCTATTCATTCATAACCATCTTACCCTCAGAGAGTGGTGTTACACTCAATTACAGCATGTTTTTTCCTTACATCCAATGATTTGGTCATTTCACTGCCATTTTTTTAACGTGATCTCGCGATACTAACTAAAAGATGACAGCAACGCATTGCATGATCGGAGCTAATAAATGCAGCGTGCCAAATTAGCATACGTAAACAAACATACAAGACGATATAAAGCGTATTCTGCAGGACAAACAGTTCCATCTACAGCTCAAATCAGAGCAGAAGGAAATAATACAAAATATGTTGGATAGAAAAGATTCATTTGGCAGTGTTATCCATGGGCTTCGGAAAGAGCATGTGTTACATTTCCCCCTATTTTGGACAAGGTCAGATCATATGCAAATCATCTCCCATGATACATTGCGGTAATCGTAGTTCTCTCAAAGTCACGTGACAAATATTCCAAAATGTCGGTGTTCAAAATGACGAAATCATATGGTCTGGGGAAATCATGCTGTAATGGAGTGTAACACCAATTTCTGAGGGTAAGATGGCTATGAATGAATAGAAAAATGATTGGTGAAGCGATTTATATAAGGGTTTCGGATAGAAAATAAAATCTGACAGCCACAAAACGTGGAAATGTGTCACAGTTGAGATGCAGAGGAAAATCCACTGTATTCATTATGGAGAGCGCTCTGACGTCCCACGGCTACAGCAAGTTCTAAATAAGAGGAATCTCGGACTATCGTGACCTGTGACTCGGTCATTAGAGTAAGACTAGTTCAGTTCCACTAAAATCTTAAAATTTCAATTGTAGTACATTTTCATACAATTCTATACAAACGTCTTGATTATAAACCGTTGTCACAATTCAGAATGTAAACATTGCAAACGATGTCAAATCATCATCTTTCTTTCTTTCTGTTGTAGATATTCCTCCACTGTCTGGAGCAACCATCAACGTTTCTTAGGCGCGATGTATATATTTTGAAGCAACTGTAAAATCATGAAAAATGGGACAGCAACAATAATATCCGTCTTCGTTCACTGTATAGCCAATTTAGGCAGTTGTCTATGGCGATACCTGATCAGTGACATGAATAAGACATTACCAATACTTCAAGTTAATTTACCATTTTCTGAACGATGTTAGAGTGATGTTCATTTCATTTTTATTCTCGATGATGTCATGGTCAGCAGCGAAAATCAAAATAACGGGAGATAATTTGATATCGATTTCTCATACATTGTACCTATTTCCGGTTCGAGTTTAGGGGATCTCCACGGGGATTTTCATGAGAGTAAAATTATGTTTGTATTATCTTTCAGTTTAGTTTTCACAAATAAAGAAAAATATTACACACTGCCCAAATATATATATGAAATATAAAAGAGATTTTAAATGATTACGGTAGACCTGATGATCAGCTAAAAATCCAAGAAAACGGCAAAATCACCTGCATTTGGTTTAATAACCACAAAAAGGGGGGAAAAAAAGAAAAACTTCGAAAAATTTTTGGTCATCTATAGTAAATAGATGACCAACATTTTTTCGAAGTTTTTATTTTTTTTATTTTTTTTATTTTTGAAGCTTCAAGTGACTTATAACACTAGAGAGATCCGGAAGAAGTATTAGTACATCGGAAAGTAATCGTATTTGTGACTTTTTCCGATGGTCGTTCGGTATTTTTATGCAAATTTATAGTTGCTCTATTTTAATAAAATAACTATATATAATATTTACTTGTTATGCTACTTACCACATGAAATATCAAAATTGTTTTCTTGGAATGATAATTAACCTGATTATGTTAAATTTCTAGGAAAAAAATATTGCATGGGCACAGGCTTCTTTTTTTTTCTTCTTTTTTTTTTTGGTGAGCATTAAATAAAATCAAATAAGTTCAATATTTCAGCTGTTTTATTACATTTAAATCATTTTTATATTGATTTTTTTTTGTGTCTGTAAAGCAAAAGGAATAATGATTAAGCATGATGTCTAAAAATCAATTTTTTTTTAATTAATGATTATATATGAATGATTAACAAGGGTTCAGTACTAATTTATTATGGATGCTAACTTTGCTTGAATGCATGTTAAGTTTTTATATAAAGGGTTGATAGATTTCAAAATTCAGAGTTGCTAAAAGTTGCCTTTCAATATCAAACTTATATATATTTAACAATTTATAATCTGAAATATTGTATTTCAGAATGGAATGTCCAGAGTGGTCATCTGATGATAAGTGGGTCAACACTATAGGTGACCAGATAACTACCCCCATAAGTGATCCAAATCAACAATTGACTAATGTAAGCGGAAACAATACAAATATTATTATACCAAATGAGAATCAATCCTCTTCTGCACAACATACAGAGAATTAACAGAATCTAGCACAAAGTGAAAATACACAAAACAGAAAAGACACTGGTGATCAACAAGATCTAGAACATGAGCACAATACACCGACACGACAAGACACTGGTGATCAACAAGATCTAGAACATGAGCACAATACACCAAATCAACAAGACACTGGTGATCAACAAGATCTAGACCATGAGCACAATACACCGACACGACAAGACACTGGTGATCAACAAGATCTAGAACATGAGGACAATACACCGACACGACAAGACACTGGTGATCAACAAGATCTAGACCATGAGCACAATACACCAAATCAACAAGACACTGGTGATCAACAAGATCTAGACCATGAGCACAATACACCAAATCAACAAGACACTGGTGATCAACAAGATCTAGA
>MJUT01010612.1:47855-60663 GCA_002080005.1 Gigantidas platifrons | reverse complement strand
GCTGATCGGAAATTCAAGATGGCCGCCATGACTCGACTTAGTTTAACATTGGACCCTATGGGATTTTCACATTTTCATCTTTTTTTTCTGAAACCACGAAACAGATTTGAACCAAAGTTGGCAGAAATGTTCATTAGATGGTCAACTTTCAAAATTATGTCCTGTGAGCCCGACCTCCATCCAAGATTGTCGCAGTCAGCGGACATAGTTTTAACATAGGACCCTATGGGAAAATTGTTTAAAAGTCTTCCCTCTGAAACCAGTCAGCCAATTTAAAGCAAATATGGCATGGATGGTCCTTGGGTAGTATACTTTTAAAATTGTGTCCGGTGACTACTACCTCCATCCAAGATGGCTGCCATGAGCAGACATAGTTTTAACATAGAACCCTATGGGATTTGAATAGTAACTTAGATGTATTCGGCATGCAGGCATTCTTAAGAGGACTTACAATGTAGTTATGTCAGGTGAGCGATACAGGCTCATGTGAGCCTCTAGTTTGATATTGTTAACATTGGATTACGTATTCTGAAATAATTCAAGATCGTTTTAGTGCTTTACCAAGTGTGTTTTGTTCTGTATGAATCTCTGGTAATTAGTGGAGCACACACACCCGGGATGATTATAACAGAATAACTCAAGATCAATTTTAATTGGGCTTTACGGAAACGGTAATTCTTTTGATAATACTTAAGCGTATTAGTGAAGCAGTTCAAACATAAAAATGGCCTGAGTCGTTGACCAGTTTTCTTTTAGGTTAACGGAGCGGCTTGTGATACTGACAACAATAAATTACATAATGAAAAAACACCACAACTAACAAAAGGTCACAGATATGATAGGCTTAAACAGAAGAGTACATTTCAAACATCGTGGAAGGAAAACATTCCTTGGGTTAAGGCAAGTGGTAGGCTGATGACCACGGCAATCTAATATTTTGTTGAAATTAAACTTCCGAAGACATTTTCTGCTCTGTATCTCCAGTGATTAGACTTCTGAAGACATTTTCTGCTCTGTGTCTTTGGAAGTCTTATCTCAATGAGATTACCGGCGATCATGTTAATGAGAATTATGAAGCAATATGTGGGGTAAATACTGGAGAATATATCCAGAATTTGCAAAAAAAACAAAAAAAGCAGTGCTTTATTTAAAGTACCGTACAACCAATATACGAAAATTGACTGTTTGATAGCCCAGACAAAATGAAAAGCAGATTTTATTAAATTAAGTTTACAGCAGCATCTGATCAGGTATTAAACTGCCAACCTAAAATAGTCATTTTAAATAATATATGTTGTTCAGTTATTACAACAAGGGTAAGGGTGTTAGTTAATTTTGTGTTCAACAAATTTGTTTTCCTCCATTCCGATATTCAGGACCAGTAGATTCCTGGTGCTCACTGATCCTGGACCAGTGAACTTTTGGGAAATTTTTTAACCCCTGGTTATCCACTGGTAACAGAAGGAGAAACTTTCTTCAATGATTAAGACAGCCAAAATATTGTTAATTAATTTCCGTCATTGACGACCGTCAAAAGGAAATTGATGCAATTCTCATAAAGAAAATTAAACACTATGGGGATTAATAATATTACGAAAATTTAACACACTTACTAAGAATAGGAGAAAGACTAATATATCTTTGCTCAAATGATTTTACAGATGAAGAATAATATATTTTTTGAGAAATAAAACAACTATCCTTTCTTTTGACACGATCTGATTAAAATCAGATCTGTCACTTGCTAAACCTTACTTATTAATATGTTGCAGCTTGGAAGATCTAAAGAAACCCCATTACTGGTCACATATGAGTGACCTTATACCATGTCATGAATATATAATGATGTGATCATGATAAATACATGTTTCAGCTAGTTGAATTGCTTGTAGTATGCAAAGCAGTTTAAATACAGTTTCATAGTATTGCAATCACCATTTTCATTGTCTGGAACATTGCATCATACACACATGTGACCCGTAATGGGGTTTCTTGAGATCTGCCATGCTATGACATATCAGTAAGGGGAGCAAGTGCTAAGGGATCATTGTAGTTCCATGCTCATAATAAAAGGCTTTTTCTACTTGTTACTAGAAATTACATTTATTACATCTACCTTTGATTTATATTTCAGATATCATACAAATATGGCAACAGACATGGAAATTGATGACTCTTTGTATAGGTATGTGTATATTTAGATTCAGATCTGAGTTTAATATAGATTGAAGTGATTTTTGTGCAATACCTGGTTTTTTTAAACAGGAAGATAGCATTATGGGTGTTTCAACAATATTTCAATTATTGCATGATCACTTTGAGCTTTATTGGTGAATGAAATCAAGTACCCATAGAAAGTCTTACTCAGGCCACAAATAACAAACAAACTATACCCCATATAGTTGTTTAGAGTTCACACATCTCCAGAATAGAATCAAACTTACAAACTTAAAGTAGAATACACTTGTGTCATTATGCTAAAGTCTTTAAAAGACCTGAAATTAATTGCATTGTAATCAGCATTTCAAAATGTGGTCCAAAATTGTTAAGGATTATGTTTGTATATTTGAAATGCAGTCAAACCTGTAGGCTGTATATAAGGGGCTCTCAAGGGGGCCTGAAAATTTGCCCTTTACATACAGGTTAACATTACACACACTATTCACTAATGGGAGAAATGAGGCTGCTCTTTAATTTATAGACAGTGATTTGTTATATAGAGGTCCCCTTTAAGACAAGTTTGACTGTCATTTAACTTTCTTTTTTTTTAATTTATTTGCTGAATCGTGATTCGTTCATGTATGTATTATAAATAATGTGTTACGTTTTATCTTACTGTGTAATGTAATTACATTATATATTATATAATTACTGAAACATTCACCTATTTAATTGTAGTCGACAAAGATATGTGTTGGGTGATCATGCCATGAAGAAGATGGCTTCATCATCAGTCCTGGTGTATGGTATGGGTGGAGTTGGGATTGAAATAGGTAATGATTTCCATAGAAATTTGTCTTTTTAAAAAAAAAAGCAATAAGAAAAAATGTACTGCATTTCTGGATTCCATGCATATTCCTACATATCTTTAAAAATCTGAAATATAATTTATTTCTACACAGATGATGTTTTGAAATGTCAAATAAGAATGAGACATAGCAAACATACAACATCATATTAAAGTGGAGAGACTTTTCAGAAAGATAGTTGCTTTAAGTTAAAATCTTGTTTCACATCCAGATCTCATCTGTGGTTTGCACGCTCGCCTCAAATGTAGTTGAGCATTGGTTTGAGCCCTTATTTGGACAAACCAAAGACTATAAAATTTGTATTTGCTGCTTCTTTGCTAAGTACAAAGCATTAAGGAGCAAGAGCAAAGATTTGTTTGCTCGAAATTATAATAATGTGTCCGAGCGGAGCGACATGTTTACCCGTGTACTGTTCTCAATGAGCTAGAAATAAAAATCCAGCTAAAAGAGTGTTGGTCTAGTACAAAGTGGACATCATCTCATCGAATTTGACTTGTTTCTGCCATGATATAGCTGAAAAATTGCTCAATATGCATTGAGCAACAATCACTCACTCACAGATTCACAATCTATTAAAAGGGATCTTTTAATAAATGGATTTAATGAGGTCAGGGTTTTATTTTTGTCAAAGCAAAATACAAAAATATTAAATATTTGTTCAAGACTTTACTTTGTCATTTCACCAATAAAGAAGTCATTGAATGTGTTTAATGATAAAGAAACACTAACTTTTTCTTCAAGTCAAAATGTCATAGTATATTTAAAGGAAATTTAAAAAAAAAAGGATCTTTATTTATTTTTCAGCCAAGAATATTGTATTAGCTGGTGTGAAGGTAGGGTGCTTATTAGAAAGACTTTTATTTTGTACAATTTAGGCTTTAATTGATCTTTGCCCCTAAGAATCATATGAACCTGTGTCAATATTAAAAGAGATGCACATTATTGACATTATAATCCCATTAACGTCCCACTTTCAAACCAATTTAGCAACATAGAAAAACAATGTTTATTTCGTTTTTATTAATATTTCAGCAATATTTAGCAATAGTATGTTAAGAATTATATTTCAACTGCTGGAAATATTCAAATTTTGCCTGAGAATCGAAAAGTTTGAAATTCTTGTGACCAAATAATTTGAAAAAAAGTCTCTGGTTTAGACTATCAAATTTGTGTTTAAAACACATGCTCAGGTAAAGCTTGAAGTGATTTTGAAGGAAAAATTTGATAGTATAAACACACCTGAAGTCATTCCAGGTCAAACATAAAAAATAAAGAGGACAAGGGTTTTGGGGACCACGGTACATATAAATATAATCATGATGAAAACCAGTTGTATGAATTGTAGTATTTTGTTGTCTGAAAACACGAAGACCAGTTATAACCCTCATAAAATGAAGGGAGATAAAAACATGTCAGTGTTAAATTAATATGGTTAATCAAGAAGAGTTTGAAGATACCAAAGAGGTAATCAGAATCCGTAAATCGAAGAAGGACAAAAGTACAAACAATGATCTACAAAACATACTCATAAAACTAATGATTTAGTAACACGAACCCCACTAAAAACCGAAGGTGAACTCAAGTCAAGCTATATATACTATTTAAATTTTGTTTATTGTTTTTCAAACCTTTCTTTATAACATATGTGTATAAACTTCTATTATTCAAGAAGGTATATCATATATTAATAATAAAGAAAAAAAGCCTAAATCATCATAGATTTTTTAACTCTACATACTAATATTCAGTTTCTAGGGTTAAGGTTATGATATTTTCAGTAATATCATGGTAGTCAGTTTGACCTGCTGCAAGTCACTGACAAACTTTATCACATAATGTTGTATCTAGTATACACCTCTCCATGTGAAGGCCCTGGTGGCTCAATGAGTTAGGTAGTTGGATTACCTAACAACTCATACAAGCCTATCACCAATATGGCATGGGTTCACACTCGGCTTAGTAAATTACAAAAAAGGGTGCACTCGACTTGCAGCCATAAGTGATCAAGTTTACCAGTTGCTTGTCCGTGGTCGGTTCTCTCCGTGTAGTCTTGCTTCTTCCACCACTAAAGCTGGTTGCCATGATATAGCTGAAATATTGCAGAAAGTGGCACTAAACACCAAAAATCAATCAATCAATCCTCTCCATGTGCAGGATTCTAGCTCACAAGAGTAATGGTGATAGTCACTGATTGCACAGGTAATTATAAAGCAAACTACCATACGATCACGGCCAAGACGACCCCTATTCAGATTATGAAGCTTATCATTAGTTTGAACAATAGTATGTACTGATAACTTCTGAATTAGTTTTGTATTTTTTGTTTCAGGCTTTGACAGTCCAAGATGGAAATGTTGCTACCATTCAAGATTTAGGAACCCAATTCTTTCTTAGAGACGATGATATAAAACAGCAAAGAAATAGGTAAGCAAATTCAAGTATTATTTTTCATTGTGTTCTGCTGAAGGATTATTTCATTTCAATTTTATTCATTGTGATGCCTGTAATTGCTTCTTTTTCGTGGGTAATGGTTAGATTGCTTGCTTCAAGTGTGGTAGATTGTGTGTTCCAGGCTTCCAGCCCTTGTCTGGTAAAACCAAAAACTATTAAATTGGTATTTGCTGCTTCTTCACACAACACACAGCATTTAAGGAGTAAGAGCAAAGGCCGGTTGTCTTGGAATAGTGATATTGTGTCAGAGTGAAGCGACATATCTACCCACAGACTGTTTTTTCACTATGAAATTCAAACTGTGTTGGTCAAAAGCAAAGTGCATTTCGTAATCATCTCATCGAAATGTAACTTGTTCTTGCCGTTTTATTAGGGGTGTAACGATACACTTTTTCCACAAACGATGCGTATTGCGATATTTGATATGTATTACGATACGTTTTATAGGAAACTGTAACTATTCCTTCACTCAACATGGGCGCTGCCATGGTTTTTTTTTATATGAGGTCGCTTACGTACTAGCGGAAATTATAAATATTTGATATTTGATTAGTTAATTTTGAAAGCGTAAATTAATCGATTCACTTGTCTCAAAATATGAATTAAATGATCACCAAAAGAAGAAAACTGAAGTTCAACACTACTTTTTTTTTTTAAATGAGCATCATATTGTGTGTATCGTAAGCGGCCTCCACTTATCGTGAACCGAACCGTCCCCAAAATAATCGTGATTTCGGTACATATGGTGAATCGTTTCCCCCTTACATTTTATAGCTGAAAAATTTCTCACTTGGCGTTAAACAACAATCACTCACATACACTTTATAGGGATGACTGCCACGGTAAAAACTATAAAATTGCTATGATAAATTCTGTCAAAGAAAGTACAAAAAAATATATTTACTTTTAAAATTAGGGATTTTTCTTGTAATTTTTAGAATGACATTGATGAAGAATCATAAAAATTGAATTTTTCAGAGCAGAAGCCAGTGTTCACAGGTTGAGTGAACTTAATCCTTATGTCAGTTTAAATATTTTAACATACAGTATAGAAGATGATACAGACTTAGAATATCTAAAACAATATCAGGTAGGACCGATTACATACTTGTTACTGGAAAACATATACTTTTTAATAGATAGCTTTCATACGACTGCAAAAAAATGTGTGGTCGTATTATGGTTGTCGTCATCCGTCCGTAGACAGAATGATTTTTTGCGATAACTTGTAGTTGACAGATCCTTCTGAAATTTAAACACAATGATACTTGGTATTGGATAAAGTTGGTTTTCATATGGGGTATTGTAACTGTACCCATTTCCAAACAAGAGGTCCTAAGATGCAAAAATGGATGTATCTATTATTTTTACATGGAGAGCTTATTTTTCATCTGATTTTGATGTTGTTTGTTTTATTTTATTAGGAAAATCCCTTTCAGAAATATGCATAGCATTATTATATTAACTTTCAGAAAAATCTCCAAAATACAATGGGTCTAGAAGATTACTGTTCAACACATTATTGTGTCCAGCAATTTACTGTATCATGCAAAATACTGTGTCCACACTTGCTTTTAATATACACTTGTTTAACTTTCTCTTGTCGACATTCTTCGCTCTACTTAGCTCTTTTTTTTTACTGTGTAACAAAAAAAGTTTATGCAGATGATACAAAATAAAAATGAATTGATTTTTATACAAGATGTTTTTATATAAAATGAACCTAGTTTCCATACAGGGTAGGATATGAAATTTATCTTCGTTGAGTTGAACTGAATCAATTGAAAGCAAATTTAGTAGGAATGTGCCATTTATGGTTCTCTACAAAGTTTTAATTATTTTCTCCCATATTGATCAGAAATCAAACATGGACGCCTTGCAGGAAATGTTTAATTATTCAATCTTCTTATTAGAAACTACAAACTGTATTGAACCCAAACTAGTACATACATGTATGTGATCATTAGATGATAAACAAAACATTAAATAACTGTGGGGGCCGTCTAGTCGTGATTGTATGGTAGTTGGATTTACAAATACATGTACAATCGGTGCCTATCACCACTAAAGTTGTGAGTTCGAACCCCATTCATGGTGAGTTGTACTTGATACAACATGATGTGATAGAGTTTGTCAGTGACTTGCGACAGGTTGGTGATTTTCTCCGGGTAATCCGGTTTCCTCCACCAATAAAACTGACGGCCATGATATAACTGAAATATTGTTGAAAGTGGCATTAAATACCATTAACCAAGTCAAGCCAAACCTTAATTAACTGTGAGTAAATCAGTCTCAGGTGAGCCTGCAGTATTTGTATGTATCAACAACTTGTACTCATTGTTTTATGGTAGACTCACTGTCAGTATACAATACATAAATATGTTACTTATGATGAAGGACCAATTTTGATGTAGATGTTTATTTATATAATTTATATGATTATTTCAGTGTGTAATACTAACAGAGTTACCACTCCATTTACAAATGAAGATAAATAAGTTCTGTAGAGAACAGTCTCCGCAAATCAAAGTAAGTACATTTGCATTTAGAATAGGGATGTATTATGGTCTATAGCTTTTAATCTAAAAAAATTCAACTCTCTTCATGCTGTTTTGTACACTACAGAATATCTGTTTCCGTATTGTTTGTCGTTTTCATATGGTATAATACGTTAAATATTCCAACATCTGTTATGTTATAGTGATGACATTTTAGCTCCACTCTATGGTTTTCATGGAAAACATATTTGTTTTATTGACTAGCACAATGAAATGACCATGGTAAGCTTTTATAGGATATAATAAAACATGCTAGAACTGACAGGCAAATGACTTTTTCCATCAGATGAATCACTTGACATAGTATTTCTACGACTCCAGCCGTATATATATATAGTCTGATTTAATTGGCTAGGAGTCCAATGAAAATACACCATTTTTCTATAAACTATAATAATATACAGTCAAACTTGTCCATGCAGTTACTTTTTTCTTTTGCTGTCATACAAAATTTCATATAAATTGAACTTCTTTTAAGAGGTCACCTGACTTAAAAGACCACTTTTTCTTTGTCCCAAAGGTGACCTCTTAATACAAGTATATATATATGTTATTTATGTCTTTGTTTTTGCTCCAGTTTATAAGTTGTGATGTCTATGGAGTATTTTGTTCAGCATTCTGTGATTTTGGAGACAGTTTTGAGGTTACAGATCCTAATGGAGAAGAACCAAAAGACATCTTTATTGAAAGTATATCAAAGGTACAATATACCAACAGCAGAAATATAGAATAATGGCAGATATGAAGGTCAATACAGACATTATCTCTAGTGTCGCAATGAGTCTGATAGGATGAACTGTGATAATAGCAGGGATACTTGTAGCAATTTAATTTAAGGAGTCCAGAAGACATTTTTTAAAATTTGTTGAGTCCCCTCATTGCCAGAATTGAAAATTTGAAAACTTTGGTGAGACCCAACTCAAAATGGTGAGTCCAGGACTTTTCTAGGCGAGTTGCAAAGATCTCTGTACTAGTGATAATGTATGTTGAGGCCTTCAAATGTTATTGTTTTATCAGTATTGTCACCATGTGTTTAGCATAACACAGACACATAGTTTTCTCTATCAGAGTAACTTTGTTAAAATTGACAATATCACTCTGTAAGATCAAAGAAAAATTGTCAAAATTATGATAAATGTAGAATGTTATATATACATGTGAAGACAAATTAATAAATTTTGTGTGCACACAAACTTCAGTGGGTATAACACAGATGACTCAAACACCTTGGACTATCAATCTAATTTCCAACTCCTGTCAATTTTGTAATTAATTATTTGAACGGTCAGACTAATTTGTTAGCCCATTATAAATTGTCTGTATGTAATGTAAATATCTCATTAATGTTGTAGATTATCTATAGGTTTGGTTTGGTTTATGAGGTTTAACACCACTTTCAACAATATTTCGGTTATATTGGTGGAGGAAACCGTAGTACCAGAAGAAAACCACAGATCTGTCACAAGTGACTGACAAACTATATTACATAATGTTATATTGAGTACACCTTGCCATGAACGGTGTTTGAATTCACAACTTTAGTGGGGATAGACACTGATTTCACAGGTAGTTGTAAATCCAACTAACATACGGTCACGACCACGGCGTCCTCTAGATTATCTATAATGTTCTTACTGGTTAATGCATATAAACATTATATCTGTGTTTATTTTTATTTTTTTTCTGAACAGGACAACCCAGCCTTAGTTACATGTTTGCAAGAAAAAATGCACGGCCTTGAAGATGGTGATCATGTGACCTTCAAAGAAGTAAACGGAATGACGGAAATAAATGACAAAGAATTCAGCATATCTGGTAAAAATTAATTTATCTTAAGACTTTTTATAATAATACAGAATAACAAATGACAACCTAAATTTTATGTCTGATTCAAACATTATTTATTTTTATTTGTGGTTTCTTCTTTCAAAATATCCTGAACAATTTATTAGACATGATCAATCGATCAGTCACAGTAGATATTCAAGGAAATCAATCCCTACACTTTGTTGGCAAATTTCTAAAAAGAAAGATGGTCATATTCATATACTAAAGTTATTGCTATATTTCAACTTATTATCCCCTCTCCAACGAAGTTGCGAAGGGATATAGTAACGCTACCGTCCCTCCTTCCGTCCATTCTTCCGTAACATCCTTGTGAACACTCTAGAAGCAACATCCTTCAATGGATTTTGACCAAACTTGGTATATACTTAGTCCTTAAGAGAATCTGGAACCCTATTGATTTTCAAGGTCATAGGTCTAGGTCACTGGGTCAAATTTTCACTGCGTAACATCCTTGTGAACACTCTAGAATCAACATCCTTCAATGGATTTTGACCAAACTTAGTACATACTTAGTACTAAGGAGAGTCTGGAACCCTATTGATTTTCAAGGTCACAGGGTCTAATTTTTACCTCATAACATCTTTGTGAACACTCTAGAATCAACACCTTTCAATGGATTTTGACCACACTTGGTACATACGTAGTCCTTAAGAGAATCTGGAACCCTATTGAGTTTCAAGGTCAAAGGTCAAGGTCACCGTGTCAAAATTGTACCGCATAGCATCCTTGTGAACACTCTTGAATCAACATCCTTCAATGGATTTTGACCAAACTTGGTTCATACTAAGTCCTTAAGAGAATCTGGAACCCTATTGATTTTTAGGCGAGGGGATACGCCACGCTTTGTGTTGCCCTTGTATTATATAAAGTTATCACTGCGTATTTGTACATAGTACAACGTTGTAGTAAATTTTATGCCATACACATCTGCCACGATATAACTGACATATTGTTGAATGTGGCATTAAACACCATGACCTCAACCTATGCCACACACAAAAATAAGTCAATTTCAATTTTTTTTTTAACTGACTGCACCAGGATATTATATTTTAATACATATTTTTTAATGTTAATGATGTTTTGTAGTGAAGACACCAGAATCTTTTACAATTAACTGTGATACAAGTAATCAAGAGTTTTCGGCCTTTACACACGGAGGACGAGCGATTCAAGTTAAAACCCCTATATTAATGAAATATGTAAGTACATTTGTTTGTCAATATATATTTTTATTGAACATAAATTGATGGGTGATGTAGCAATGTCTGTTTCTAGATCCCATTGCCATATAGAATGTGTACTACATCAGTGAGGTAATGGTTAGTGTGCTGGTTTTAAGTTCAGTAGTAAAATTCATCTAAGCATGATGGTCTAGAACAAATCAGACGTCATGATCATCTCATCAAAATGTAAGTTTTTCTCGCCATGATATAGTTTAAAAATTGCTCTTTCTGCATTAAGCAACAATCACTCACTTGTTAACTACACAAAAGGTTTTGACTTGTTATAGGATCTGGTATTATTTAACTGAAACAAAGAAAAAAAAATGAAAAATGGGAATAACAATTTTATTGTAATATTGCAAAATTGTATAAATTGAGTTTACTATTTATGAAGAGTGAACACCATAAATATTATAAATATTCAAATATTGAATTGTTATTCTTTTTTTGTAATTTTACAACTTATTAATTTTAAAATCTTAAAGCACAAATCTTTTACTTTGATATAAAATCTCTTTTGTTTCAGGAAAGCCTTGAAAAGCAATTGTTTAATCCAAAATTATTACTGTGTGATTTTAGTAAATTTGAGGTAAGATTAAGTTAAGTATTAATGGACATGTATTGTCTAACATGATTCCTACTTGTCTTGGGTGATGTGCACTGTAATTTCTACCATGGAGATGTTCTTTTTTTAGAATAAAATGAAAAACGAAAAATATCACTGTCGAAACAATTCCAAAATCAAATATCAAAATTGTATAACGAGGCAAAATCGACGTGCCTAGCTCACATATACATGACCACTCACTTTCCTGGCTTGGTACAGGCACTTCAATAAAAAGTGACAAGGTTAAACTAGTTATATAGACCCAAACCTCATATCAAACGTCCCTATGATTTTACGCTTGAACTTTTTTCATAGATACATTTCACACTTTTGTTTGTTTAACTTTGAAGATGTTTTAAGAACTTTGAAGTTCACTTGTAAAATCTGCCCCTTGTGTATGAGAATGGAAAAATTTGGTTTAAAAAATAAGTATATTATATCAAATTGGATAATTATAACAAGATTAATTGAAGATAGTGAGTTTGATGCCTGTTTTTTGGGTGAAACCAAAGTCTAGAGAATTGGTATATGTTGCTTCTGATCTATGCATACAGCACTATGGGGAAGAGCAAAGACTAATTGCTATAATGTTTCTGAGTTTAGTGACACATCTACTGCAAAAATATATCTTTAGTAGATATAGTGTGCTAGCACTACAAAAATCCAGCTCAAAGTTTTTTGATCCAGTGCCAGCAGGCATCTTAATTTCATTAAAAAGTAATTTGTTCTCAATATGATAAAGCTAAAGAAACAAAGATACCCCCTTTCAACGGTTTGGCATTAAAAGACAATCACTCACTTAGAATAATGGCATTTCTCTATACAAATTGTCATACATCAACATTAGAGGAAACTGAAGTAGCAATCAAGAATGGACAATCCAGAGACACAGGTAAATAAACATTATAGAAAACTGAAGTAGCAATCAAGAATGGACAATCCAGAGACACAGGTAAATAAACATTAGAAGAAACTGTAGAGGTAATCAAGAATGGACAATCCAGAGACACAGGTAAATAAACGTTAGAGAAAACTGAAGGGGCAATCAAGAATGGAGAATCCAGAGACACTGGCAAATAAACGTTAGAG